>VSDK01019245.1:76052-112439 GCA_009767595.1 Symbiodinium kawagutii | reverse complement strand
AAGAGCGGGTCACCTCCAGGTCACAAATACGCTCCAAACTGCCATCTTTCAAGGCCAGCTCATCTTCGAGGCAACCTCTCCAACGGCGCTCCTCGTCAAGCTCTATCTTCAAGTCTTCTATTTCCAGGAGCCCATCTTGAGTCGCAGCCTCGCTCCACCAGAGCTGTTTTTGGAGCATATATATGACCTGGAGGAATTCCCTTGAAAGATGGCAGTTTGGAGCGTATTTGTGACCTGGAGGAACAGGTCACAAATCCGCTCCAAACCGCCATCTTTCAAGGCCAGCTCATTTTCGAGGCAACCTCTCCAACGGCGCTCCTTCTCTGCAAGTGCTGTGGTTTCCTCCAGCCGGGCTTGAAGCGCCAGTGCTTTGTGGTCGGAGGCCTCGCCTTCAAGCCCCTCTCTCTTGCCGAGTGTCCAGGGCTTGCTTCAGGAAGTTGACTAGGCTTCGTGTGGAAGTTGCTCTTGGAGATGACTCCAACGGCGACGTTTCAGAACAAGTCGTCGAAGCATCACTGAGGAAAAAGACACCTGAAAGATCATGTTCTTGTTGTCCGGGAAACACAGCCCCTGGGTTCGGCCAGAAAGGGCTGCACTGACAGTACAGCCATGGCTGATTTTGGCACATGCCAACAAATCCGTCATCGCTGCGCATGTGGCAGTTTAGTCGTGAAACGTGTTGTTGAGCCTACAGGATTGCTTTGGTGGTGTTCGTGGGTGTAAAGACCAGATAGTGAGAGCACCCCCAGGAAGTGAATCCACCGACAAAAGATATCCATGACATGTATATCCACTCTAGGGTCTACGTCATTCCATGCCTAACACCCATCTCTCTCTTGCTCCCCTCTCCCTTGTACCTCACATGCCTTTGCTCCCTCCGCATCCGGAGCAGCCGGTGCATCTGGCGGCTCCGGCGGGACCTAGGGACACGCACAGGGCTGGGTTGATGGGTGGTACATGGTGGCCAGTGATGGTTGCTGCTGGTTGGATTTTGTTAAATCATTTTAGTCTCTACCTATGTGTATAAATGGTATACACGTGCGTGCGCGTGCGTGCAAATGTAAAATCATTTGTACGTATACTATGTGTGAGTACGATTCTTTAAATGATGGTTCATGCAGTTTTCACAATGATGATTGGTTCATGATGTCTAGTGACAGAAACAATAGTAAGATTGCCCACAGGCATGTGCCAACCTGATAGCATGGATGAGTCAAATGTGACAGTAACATCTGGGGCGGGGGTGGATCCCAAGACTGCGGACAGTTCACAATACCGGTAACACTCGGATGTCGCCAACCACAACCCTGTCATATAACAATCTTTACTAGGCCCATTGAGAATGCTGGTTGCTGCAGCAGGATGGCTATGGCTCATGAGTTCTATGGCGGTATTACACCATCACTGTTGGTGGTGACAGTGATAGGGATAGAATTTTCAGTAGTGATGAGAATGGCAGCCACTGACATAGTACGAGAAAACCGATGGTGTGAACTAGCGGGGCTGGTTGTTAACGATGATTCACAAGAACAAGTGCTATGTCATGGTGTTAAACTATGGTAAATTAACTTGAAGGTTGACAATCCACCATTTACAGCTGTTTACTTACAATAGAATTATGCAATTGTTGGTTTCCAGGTTAGTTTGCCCGAGGGTAGTGCTAGTGATCACGATTGAATCAATGATGATGTGATTGACCGTGCGAATAAATAACTCAGCGTACCGATGCAGGGAATCCACTGGTGCTCGCGTCGTGAATCCCATAGTTCTTGCTCAAACTGTTCGGCGCCAATGGTGATTGCCAACCAGTACAACCACCGAAAAAATCTGCACAGAATCGCCAGGAATGGTAGATCCATATTTCACCAGCTCAATAGCTGGGGATTCGCCTTTAATCTCTCAGGACCGTTGGGGTACACCAAAATCCTCCACCAAATATGCACTGGGGCGGAGCCAGGCAACACAATGCCATGTAACAGCTATATCGGTAGTGTCAATCATCCCAATCTAGTGGCGAATCCTTGTACATTCTGGGCGTCAGGTTGGCGATTGAGCAGCAGAGGTGGCAAATCATGTGGCTGATGATGTCTCAACTACTACTTCCTGCATCAGCGGTGCCCCGGGAACAGCCATGGATTCCACCTTTGCTCGGAAATTCTTCACAAGGATTCAGAAATTCACCCGGGAATTGAGTGTTTCTCAAACGGGGGTACGCCCAAATCATCCTTTACAAAGCATTTAGGTACTAAACCAATCTTGGGGGGGTTCCCATGGCTTGAAATCACCAAATGCACACTAAAAAAAAACATGCAATCAAAAACTGTCACCAATCATATCGTAATAACTATGGATTTGGACACTTCAACACCTCACAGCTCTGTGGACCCCCACATCATTCTGCACCTTGCTGACCATTGAGGCTCGAAGGAAGAGGCCATGCCTCGCGACGTGGCAAGCCACGGGACATGGCCAGAGATCACACGCCATGCAGGAAGGTTTACTGTGGTAAATCCTACCATACTTTGTACGATAAACAATCCAGAATACGTGGATAAACTTCTTAATCATGGATTACCCTGCCGGGTTGCTTGCGGCAGCCCTGCCGGGTTGCTTGATCGCGGTAAATAGTTGCGGGTATGGTTGATTCATGATAGTAATCCTTAGCATCCCCAGTGACGTACGAGCACGGAATGCTCCAGGTTGCCTCTATGCGAACTAACGATCTGCTTGACGACATAAGGAAGACAAATTCAACAAAGATGCCACGGAGCCGCGAAGATGCCGGAGAGCTGTTTTTGGATTATAATGGTTGCTTCGCTTGTTGTTTAATGCCCAACTAGCCAATGCATTGTCTTTTCTATAGATGACAATGTTTGTTTTAGAGATCATCATATCAAAAACAGTTTGTTGGACATTTGGGCAAGAACTTATTGCCGCGCCCACCAAATCCGAAGAGAACAACAACCATCACCTTGACCCCTAGCAAATCCAGCGTAAAAAACCATCCACAGTCTACCTGCTTCATAGCTGGTAATGTGTCCCGAATATGGGTGGTTCGTTTTATTGATATGGGATCCAACATTTCCCATCAAGATCCACTCTCAAAGCATCCCCGAGGTTCCCTGAGGTCCCTCACTTGGGCTTGCAAGTGAAGTAGGATTTGCCGTTCACCGTGCCATCGTTTTTGCCCACCTGGCTTCCAGAGCGACTTGGTGCATTCATTGGTTGGTTGGTCATAGCACCACTTGTGTTGGTTATACCGTTGTACCTTCGGGATTTTTGCTCATAACTTCTAACATCTTCTAACCTTACATCATTACTTGGTCCGTTGATCCGCTGGTAATGGTAGCTAATGCTGAGCTTGAGCAATCGGTGCCATTGACAGAGTCGTTACATCATGAGATGTCAACTACAGCCTGCAATTCACCAAGGAACTCAACAAAAATATATCATATAGAAGATCAGCTTCCTTGTGCATATGGGTGTTTCTAAAATGATCACAGCAAGACCAGCCAGCGGCTGCTTGTTGGCTTTAGTAAGATCAATATATGGCGGTTTCTTAGATCATCCAATATTCACTATATTGTAAATAAACAATCCATTTTAGGCGTCCCCTATTTTGAGAAACATCCATATGGCCATTTTGGGAAGGTTTGATGTTCAAATTTCCAGGAATACCTTGGCCGCTCCAAGCCAACCAACAAATGACCACTCCGGCGGGCTAGTGACTGATGCGTAGATTCCAATGTACCCTATTGTGCTTCGTGCCCGTGATTCTTATGCGCTCATGTGACCTATCAAAAACATCCGATTCAACAATCATGAGCCATCAATGAATGCTCCCCTTTTTTCCCATCACAATCCGCAACCAAAAACTTATCAACCACAAACATTTCAAAAAAAACATCCTCAACAACCCTGATCACCATCATCACCCACCATCACCCGTGCCCTTCCCCCCTCCTTCAACGGCAGCTTCCCCCGGCAGCTTCCCCGGCCGCGGTTGGCCCCGCGCCTCCTCCTCCAGTTCCACGCCGATCCAAAAGCCCTCGGAGAAATCGGTGGCGCCCAGGAACTTCACCACACCGAAGCGCTGAGGCCGAGACGCGACCAGGGCGGGTCTCCACGGGTGGGTGATGGTGGTGGGTTGGTTGGTGAGGGTAGGTGAGATGGTTGGATTTGGTAGGTGAGGCTGATGGTTATGAGATGGTGATATATTGCTGGTGAAATTGATGGTTGATGTTGGTAAAAATGATGGTTGAATTGATTTTATGATTGATGGTGAAGCTGATGGTGAATTTTGGTGGTTATGAGATGGTTGTGGGATGGTGTGGGATGGTTAGATGTTGGTTTGATCCTGATGGTAAGTGATTCACCCAGGATAAATCATGGTGAATTTCTATGGAGTTGATGATGGTTTGTGATGCTGAAATGATCATTCAATGATGGTGGTTCGCGATGTTTGATGATAAGTACCTGCTAATTCAATGAGATCTAATGATGATTGGTCATGATGAGATTCATGGTTGATGATGGGTAAATGATGATTGATTAGTGGTTGGTACTGGTCTAATGATGCTTGGCTTGGTGGTTCGATGACCGTCAACTTCTAGTTCAACGATGGTTGGTGACTCAATGATGCCGCGTGATGGTGATTGTGATGACGAGCGGATGGTTTCTTGATGAGTGGTGGTGGCCATGTGATGTCTTTTTTGCAACGGTTGGTGGGATAATTGACAACGGCTAAAGCATGCTCGATTGATGTTGATAGTGGCAGTCAATAGTGGTCGAATGATGGTTGGATGATGGTAGTTCCAGATGATGCTTTCATAGTGTTTCAAGATGGGCCGGACACTATTATTAAACAAATGTTGCTTTCATAGTGGATGATGGGCTGATGTTTGAAGCTGCTGAAACCCATAAAGACAACACTATGAAACACAAATGAGTCTTGAATAACTATAACCTCAAAAAACTATGAAACACTATGAGCCTATAAAACGCTATAACCTCTAAACCACGGGTTTCAGCTGGTCGAAGTGACCACCCTCGCCACTGAAAATCTGCTGCTTGGATGATCCCATGCGCCTCGGTGCCGCTCACCCGGGCGATCACTTCATCGCCCACGGCCACTTTTTCCTCGGGGAGCGCCACGGATTTTCGGCCATCCCCACGGTTACGTCAAAGCCGGCAGGGTCAGAGTTGGCTGAGCAAAGGAAACATGTAAAACTTGGTGGTTTTTATGAAGACTTGATGGTTGCTTGAGTTGATTGTGTTTCAGCATGCTTAGTTGATGGTTGATATGTGTGGATTGATGGTCAACTGATGGCCAATTGATGCTTGATGATGATTGGTGGATCATAGCATGGTCGGTCCAACGTCTCGAGTTCCAAGAGTTATGATTCTCATACCCCAGCGGCTGAGCTCCAAACCCCATCCATGATGCCGCCACATCGTAAGCCATGGGAAAATGAACGCAAAGTTGCAGCTATGTTTCAGGCTGTCACTATACTGATCAGAAGATCCAACCACTGGAAATCCATGTTTTCAACATCGATATCATCGGCCATGACTTGCCCCAAACAAATGAACCAGTGCCATAACCATGGGAGCAGCCCCATCCGAAAAGTGGTGCTTTTTGATCCAGAAACCATGGTGGATGCCTGTTGATCTGGCTTGGCTGTGCCACATCTTTTGCTGGCAGAGCTCACTATCGTGGAAGTGCCGCCATCTGCGCTCCGCTGGGAGGGTTTTAAAAGTTGGGCCGCTTGATTTATCGAAGCCAAAGGCTGCGGAGAATCCCGAGTTGGGCGCCCGGGCAAGTGATTGGCCTTCAATCTGGCCAAATGAGTTGGCTAATAACCGGGTTAGTTGAATGATGGTTGATACTGGTTGGCTAATAGCGAGATCAATGAGGTTAGTGATTACTCACAATAGTTGGCCAAGTATGATGAAATTGGATGATGTCCCCAAATGATGTAGTTGGATGATGCCCACAAACGGAACCATCCAGTCGATACCTCAAAGTGGCGTCTGCCAGGGATCAAGGCAAGCAACAAAGAATCGACGACAGGAACATTTTGGCCAGAATCTCCAAACAAACAAAGATAAATCACGAAACAAATTGCAAAATACATTCCAACTTCAACTTCCAAGCCCGAGAAGCATCCCCAAGGCGCTTATTTTTCTCTAACGATGGCAGGGCGTCCTGAGAGACGACCAAGGAAGACATGGCCTATGTCCCGTGTGTCCAGTGCTCCAGGGCTGATCATTTCTTAGTGCCTGGACCATAGCTTTGTACTGGGAGATCCAGCTGTTGACAATCGTTGATCACCAACGATTGTAAGGGTGGTTGATACTAGGGATTCACGGCTAACATTGTACACACTTAGAATTGTAGTAGCGAAGAACACCATGGTTAAAACAGCAGTTGAGTGAAAAACAAGACTTTACACCACTTTGAGACAATCAACTAATAATTAGACTTGCAGTTGAGTGAAAAACAACACTTCACACCAGTTGTAGATAATCAACCAATAGTTAGAATTGCAGCACTAAAGGGCACCAACTTGCCACCAGACCTGGATCTGCAGCTGAGCATCCGAAAGATATCCTCCCAAGTCGCCCTGGCTGGCCGTGGTCACCTGCGCCACAGCCATGGCGTCCCCACCCCGGGGGCCGCTCCCAACCCACCACGGATCCACCGCGCCGCCACGGCCTCGGCGCTGGAACTCCGCGCAGCTTGCAGCCGGTCGCCCGCGCAGGTGCCCAGCAGCAGCTCGTCCAGCTCCTGGGAGAACGGTGGATGGTGAGTCGAGTGGTGAATGAATGGTGAGTTTAGGGCTTGATTTATGGCGAATGATCTAGTTAGGGTCCATAAGTTAGGGATAAATAATGATTTAGTGCCTGATACACGGTGCTTTCGTGACTGATTAATGGTAATGAATGATCGATTAGTCTTTAATGGTCCACAAAATGCTTGGATAACGGCTATGGACTCCATCGACGGTGGCTTAAGACTTGGATTCCATCATTAATGGTACTCCATGGACTAATGGTCAACAAAACTGCTTGGTTATTGCTTGGTTAACTCCATTGACTAATGGTTAACCATTAACCATTGCTTTCCCACTACTAGTGTTGATTATTGTCCCCCATTATTGATGGTTAATATTGACCCATAGCCACCAGACTCCATGGAACTTCTCCACCTCTGCCCCTCGCTGCACTTGTCGCTGTCCTCCTCCGAAAGGTTTCCCATGAGCTCAGCCAGCCGGTCACGCACCGTGGAGCCCAAGCGTCTGAGACCCATCGGCGTGTCCTGACGGTGTGGGGATCGATCCTCCGAGCCTCTACTTGGATGATCAGCCCACCTGGTAGCTGGTGAGTAACCATGGGTACTTACCATGGGTAGTAACCATGGTTAGCAACCTATGATCATCCAAGTAGTGAAAGCATCGCTCCACCAGGACACCAACTTGACAGGCTCAATGCTACAAAAGACCAAGGTGTTTCACTTCTGAAATCATGAGTTTTTCCGGGAATTCTCCTATCCCACTGCGCCAAAGCCTATCCAGAGCCACAGCCCAACAGCTTCGTTCCAGCGCTGCAGCTGGTCCTCTGCCCAGCCAGTGGCTAACTCAGTGAGCAGCCGTGCACTGGTGAAGTCTGCAGGCAAGGCGCCAGCTTCTTTGAGACTGCGCACCATGCCACCTGAGTCACTCCAAGCTGTGGGGGTAGGTCACAGCTGAAAGCAACAAGGATCAACATGGTAAAACCTGAACCCAGGATGGTTCATTGACCAATAGCCATAAAAGTGATGAATGAAGGTTGACCATGATGGTGGTCGATAGTGGCTAAGAACAATGGATCAAGGAAGGATGGTTTTCGGATATTGGTGACCATCAAGCTTTCGGGGACGTGGAAAGAGGGCGATGTGTCGCGAGCCAGCCATTCAACCAGTTGTGCTTTGGATATTCCCTGGTGTTGGTTGAATGGTTGGCGCCATATGCAACTGTTCAACTGTTGATTCACCATTGTCTGGCCATGAAAGGTTACTTCACCATTGACTAATCTTTGGTGAAGCATGGATCAACCATGACTTGACCATTGATGAACAGTCGCCTGTAGAATCCCACTAATAACAGTTGTTAATAGCGGGTTCTTGGCAATAGTTGATGATAGTTGCTTATTGATGCTTAACTATTAGTGCCTATAGGGTGACATTACAATGTGATATGTATTGATTATTATGAAGATAATGGTGGTTGATAAAAATGGATGTTACAATCACTAATCAATAATAATCTGCCTTTATAATATCAACTATCACAATGGTGGCTCGAATTCATGGTTGTCCGAAGCAGCGAGTCACATCGAACCCCACCTGTGAAGTCCTCCAAAAAGCGATGTGCCAGCAGTGGCCGACAGCGTGGAGAGGACTCTTCAAAAATGCCTCAGGCTTCACCAAGGGTGCACTGCACGATGATTTTACATCGGGAGTTTGTTCTACTCGTGTGAAGATATTATGTATGAAATGTACACGTATGGGAGTTTCTGAAAATTGCAACCCAAATGGTTGGTCTATTACTATGTATGATAGATGATGATTTCGCGGCACCCCTATTTTGAGAAACTGCAGCATACACATGAGGATCGACATAGATTCGGACATACAGTCTGAGATTAACGATGACTGACCATCCTTCTCATTGCTGGATTCCCGTCCAACCAGTTGAACTCCACGTTCAACTGGCTTGGGGCAAATCAAAGATGCCAGCAGTTCCGTCGATGAATGGTTGGTGAATCAATTGGCGGATAAGGACTAATTATATATCAATTGTCAAATTGATTCATGAACTATCGACTGCTTAATGATCATTGGCTCAGTGCAGTAGTTGTTAAAGTTTTGGACTAATCAATGTTTGATCCAGCATGAATGTTTAGTCCAAAACTTGTTTCACCAAGTCATTGATAATGACCCGCATTAGCCAAGATCATCCTCCCCACATCCTTCCTTATTGCCGGGTTGAGTCCTTTAAGTGTTCAGGTTATGCCAAGGCACTCATTTGGTCCGCCTGTCTTTGGGCGCACCAGAAGTTCAACGAGATGTTGTCACCCACACCTGCCGTTACAGCGACGCGGTTGCACTCACCATGGCGAAGCAACGGCAACCGCCCAGCACCCACGAAACGCACAGGCCGCACCTTGTGCCACCTGATGCCACCAATACTTCGGCAAGTACAACAGGTCGCCCGGCTCCAAAGTGGCCTTCCAGCTAGGAGAACACCCCAGAGACACAGAACGGTGTAAGTCATGTCTGTAGTCATCTGGTGATCAACACCTATCAATGGTGAGAAATCTTTTGGTGATTTCTCAAAATGGGAACCCCGCAAAATGGCTGGTTTAATAAAGGATGATGTGGGGGTACCATAAGGGTACCCCGATTTTGACAAACCACCATATGGACATGGATGCCTAAACATATAACATGCCGTATGATGATTGCTCACGGTGGGTTGAACACTGTTGATGGTATGCCGATACTGTATTGTGATAGGACACTGATATGTAACGATAAACGTTGCCTTGGGAAGTTATTCTCATTGCCATCTTACATCTATGTAGTACTCGAAGAACACTACCAAATACTACATACTTAAATGTACCAAAATCTGCTAAAACCTGCCAACTTAAACCGATGATTGATGATCTTGATGGTGAATATGAAGATCTGCACATGGTGCAAAAAATGAACATCCTCCAGCATCCATCCCTCACCCATGGATCCCCAAGATGCTCCAGCATCCATGGATCCCCACAACACATCATGGTTAAACCCACCAGCTGTGGGACTACCCTTTCACTCACCTCCCAGCACTGCAGATCCGCAAAGCGATCAAAGCCTGGGCAAAGCGCTGTGGATGTGAATATACATGTGGTGGTTTCTCGAGTCATAGGTGTACCCACAAATCATTATTTGTATGAACCACTTATAGTAATAAACCAGTCGTTTTTGAGGGTATTATACTATTATAAGAAACCACCATGTGCGTGAATAAACGTGTGCTACATACATTCTCTCATAGTATACAATACTATTGATCTGTGATCAGAATGGAATGTGACGAATGTTATTGGCAGGGATCTTTGCAGAGATTCCATGCACGTGGTGTGGAGTGTTGTGATGTTTTTGTGTCACCAAACACACTGCAATACGACATAAATCTAGGAATCCACGAAGCAACAGAAGCTCTGACTTCATCTTGGGCTCCCAGTATGATTTGCATAGTCTGAAACACCAAAACCTGGGTGCCGACGAAAGCACTTACGAAATACAACACTTGCTTCATAATCTGGGATGAGTCATAAACCAACCAACCGAAGCTGTGGGTACTGTAGGTAAACAGTTGGACCAATGACTGGTCGTGACTGGTCATTCATGGAATGGCTTCACAGCCAATTTGGGGTACTGATACGCGCAGGGCCCCACAGACCCTAGTCGCCAAGAGTCGTTGCAAATCCGGCGAGTCAAAATCCACCATGGAGAAGGAGTCCAGTGGGTGGTCGATGGGATATGGATACACTGCCTGGGGAGGTCACTGTCATCATGACGGATGGTCGCTTGAGTTTACGTGAGGTGTCGGACACACGTCCCATGTTGGTCAATCACACCAGGAAGATAGCGGTGTTGAGAATCCCTGAAGCCGTGCCCAAAATGATAGCTACAAGTCGGTTGTTTGGAGACTATCAACGATGAATACATGGGAACGCATCTTTCCTGGGCTGATCTGAATTTGCTTCACCACAAACCCGAAATGGGGGTGATTTTCTTTAGATCCTGTCCCGTGCTAAGCTGACGTGTTGCTTGTTCTAGCATCCTCTTGGTCTTTCAAAGATAGCATCCAACAATATAGTCATCCAACAATAGCCATCATATCAAACCACCAACAACAGGACTCGCTGAGTTTTTCCAACCTCCACGGGATAACAAAACCCATGGAACGGCCACCCATGGCCCCTACCCTGGTAGCCCAGTCACAAAGGTCTGCTCCGGGGGAATGAGCAGAAAGCTCTTCTCTCCTTGGATCTGCATGTGCAGATTCTCCGCTTTGTCGTAGTGACACGGCGTCACACTTCCGCCGCGGCCAATCCACAGCTGGTTGTTGTCCTCAGCCAGGGCAGATGTCATGGAGTCATGTTTTATTTGATACTTGTTCAAAGTTTTTTCTTCTCTTGGCTACTCTAACCATCACTTGGAATGATCACTGAAACTCAAGTGATGAATGGTGGTTCAGCGGCAGTCAACTGGTCTTTGATGGCAGGAAGAATTGCGTGGTTGGTTGTGAAGGCCTACGCGGACTGGCTGTATCATATTATCCAAGTCAAGGCTGCCGCTCGCAAGTGATGACATGGAGCTGGCCATCAGCATCACCCACCAAAATTTCACTTGAAGTAATGGAATCTGACGAACAAAAGCATCCATTTTCCACCACTTGCTGAACAGGCACTCCGGGGGGCCGCTCCTTCCCTTGCTCCCCAAGGGCCTTCAACAGGATACCCCATGGCCAGCTCCTTGCCTCCCGCCGAGTCTCCAGTTCTCCCAGGCTGCCCTCCTGCGTCAGCACTTGCAGCCACGTGAAACGCCCACGATCTGCTCGCATCTCATCGCCATAAGGATCCTCGCCTCAGAGTTGGGGCCCGAAGATGTCGTGTCTCCACTGGGGAAACCCCCGGAGGTTGGAGCTCCAATGATGCTCTGCTCCAGCGGCAAGTTTCCCAGCGGACAATGGCCAGCAAAGCCATGTGCTACAGAAATCGAGTACAGCATAGCGACATAATAAGTCTGCAAACTAGGAATGTAAACTACCTAGTGGGCAACCTGGTACCATGATATCTAATGATCTTCATCGGACAGCTGGGTCAAATTTTGGGTGAAATTTCCCGGGTAAGATGGAAAACGATGCTTCTGCACTCAAGAAACACATACGGTGCTTTCCAAGTAAGATGGGATTTGCCCAAAAAAACACAGATCGTGCGGAAAAAAATGGAATCATCAATCAAACCAGCTTCGTCACCACACTAATCACCATCAATAAGTTCGCCAGCTCAATCACCAGCTCAATCAGCATTATTGTTGCCTAGTATCCGCCACCAATATCTACTGATTATTATTAACCATTATTGATGGTTGTACCCCCAATAGTTGCGTCTTATCCCTCATTATTATCTATCACCAATGGTTATAGCCCCTCTATAACCCCTATAAAACCACCCATATCAGCCATTCCTAATCATGATGACTCATCTTTCACCATCATTCGTCATCAACCATCCACCAGATAGGTACCAATGCTTCAGCAGCTGCACCTTAGGATGTTGGCTCTGCTCCAAGGCGCCCATGCTTTCCAGCGGCCGTCCGGTGAAAGGCACTTGCCTTGGAGGGCAGCTCCGGCGTCCCAACCGATGGTGCCCTATCAGCCCTCGCAGCTAAGGACTGGTCCCAGCAAGAAAAGGCTTCAGAGATGATAGCGTTTTGGACGCCGCATTTTTGGACCAAACCCAGTTGGTAAATGCTTGGCATGACCAGTTCATCCATCGGTTTTCACCATGAGATTCAGCTGGTAATTGGCTCATCTTGCTATCCAGATTGATCGAATCATATAGCTGAGCACAAGTTGATACCCAAAAAAAATGATAAGTTTACAGATGTGTATAACTCGCAGGGGCTCGTCCACACATCGATAGCACCCAGCCAAACGACATCAAACGACCATCTCAAGAGGCGGCTGTGGTGACTGCCAGGGCACATGTAGTAGGCATGGGGTCCATCAGCCGAACTCTTCTCAGCAAAGTCCTTGAAGCTCATCAAGGTCACCAAGCCTTCTCCCACACCTGATGCAACCGCCATGGCACCACATGCTACTGCACGTCGTTGAACGGCTGCTTATCACGATGTTTCCCAAGCAGTCTTTCCGCACGCCCAAAGACTTCGATCTCGTGTTGATCCGCTGGTGGTTGTGAGTGATTGAACAACATCCTGGTTCAGCCGTTGACTTCATAACAGATTCCTGTAGAAAGTTAGACAAAAAAATCCCGGAAGAAGCTGAGCACCAGCTCGTGGATAGCACCCATCGCTCCCCACCTCGTCCGTAGACCCGTTGAAACCGCTGGCCCTCCTTTGGCACCACATGCACACGCCACTCGGAACCGCTCATCTGACCTGAGACGTTGCTGTTACTGCTCCTTGTGGTCATGTGGCTATGGGGAATTCTGTTTGATTAGATTGAGATGCTCCTGGGCCATCCCGGGAAGACAAAATGGATTCGAACAAGGGCCCTCCCTTGTCCTGGTTTGGTGATGCTTACTACCGTCTGGTTTTTATGTGGTGAGCCCCTTCTGCAGCGGTTTAGAGTGGAGGAGAAAAGGGGCAGAGGAAGGCTGTGACAGACAAAGGCAGCCACGACAAGAACGACTAAAATAAACAGGACATCAACGGTTAATGACTTGGAAAGTCATGTGGTAAGCAGCCTTTCATGATGTGTGGATGACAAGTGGTGGTTGTGAAAACGCCACAATCGACCAGCCCTGATCAGAGTCGTGCCTTCAGCTGTTTTTTCATGAGGATGACATCAAGGGACAAAAGTTCAAGTGACACCAGGACAGGGTCTATACATTGTTTTCTTGGCCACATTAGATCCCTAGGATAGCCATGTTAGACCCTCTGAAGTTGAGGGGATGGATACACCCCACGTTTCGGGCAGATCAGTAGCTTTCCAAGTAGTCGAAGTTCCACTTGTCCACAACATCAGCACCTGAGCAAACATCGCGTCGTGTCTGTTGCAAAGATTCGGTATGAAAACAAAACCAAGCTGCACTGTTAGGAACCATCGTTAGTACCTACCATAAGTGGGCTATACCATTGATAAATAGCTCATAGTTACGAACCTGTTGCCAAGTGGGATGATTATCCAAGTAGGTAATTTGGTGAAACCCCTTGACTGCCGATTCCCTATGATGATGGTGCCAGTTGCTGCACCAAGTGTGTGATATCTCTGGCAATGCGGAGGTTTAGTCCTTGGCTCTCTGTGCTAACTGTGCCATGCTTCATACAGCTTCATAAATGATATCCATATCCCTATCATAGGGGGTTATGTCCCAATCTGTTTGGCGCTGCTGCAGGCTACTGGGAATGCCAACAAGCGGTGGCCACCCAACATCGGCGAAAGGTGGCCCCAACAAAGAAATGGTCAACTGCTGTAGCAAACATCCCGAAGATGTTGATGAGACCCCAGCCATGTCAAAATCTGGTTTCACCAACTTGACATCAAACATCCCTCCCAATGTCAAACCGTTGCTGGTTCACAATATGCCGCCATCTACAAGTAGACACGATCAAAGGTGCTCATCGCTACCCATCCTTGGGGAGTTGAAACCTCAACTTTTGAAACAGCAGCCCGCTGTGGCCAGATATAGCTACCACTGGTGCTTGTGTCTTGGATTGTTCATTGGTGGCTAGTGATTCAAGATGATTCATCAGGATTCAACCATCAAGCTCGTAGAACGACGCCCTTCCCAAACATGCCGGATTCAACCATCAACCTGGTAGAACGACAGCCCAACTGGTCCCTTCATCAACCTGGATTCAACATAACATGATTCATGATGTGTGGATGAACATGATGCTGGTCCATGATTCCAAGATGAAGGGACCACAACTGGGTCCACACATCGCCGTCTCCACTGGAGCTGCTGCCACGTGTCCAAAGGGCGCTGCCAGCACTGCCGGAAGCTTCAAGCGCAGCTGCTCCACAAAGTCACCCCAAGTGAGCCGGGGCCTGGGAGAACTGGTCACTATGGATGTTAATGGTTGATGGATAATGGTGGGTAGTTGATTAATGCTCAAGTTAACCACTTAGACATGATGGCTAATAGTTACTTACCGCTCAAGTTCAACATCCTTAAACGCCATCCTTGATTTTGTCAAACTTGAGAATTGCAGGAAAAACACTGATGGAATCAAACTTCACAGCTTGGAAACAACCCCATGGGTCACTTCACTCCTTGGCTTCCAACAGGACACGAATCCACCGGCCACGTCGCCGAGCCACACCACCTGCGGCTGCAGCCACTCGGGAAACCGCCGCGGCACGGCGCGTCGCCCTACACGGCGCGCCCTGCCGCCCTGCGCCGGCACCGCCAGGCAGGTCAGCACCAGCGCCGCGGCCACGCCATGCCCGGGCAGGTGACTGGGAGGCCTGGCAGAAGATCTGAGAGTCGACCAGGTCATGGGGAACTAAGAATGATGAGTCATGGATGATCCCCATGAGTAACCATCATTAGATCATGGATCTATAGTTTAATGGTTAATAGTTGTAACAGTGATGAGTCATGGAATTCATTGGATAATAACAATTGGATACAAGAATTCTAACAAGAATCTACAATGATGATTCATGGATATTCATGGTGGAATTGCTACTAGTTTCATGATTGTAACAAGCAAATCAGTCGTAATTTCTGAGTCGTTTAGCTCACCAGCGAGGAATTTCCTGTTCAGCTCACCTTGCCAGTGCATGCCCGCACCACGGCCGAGTGCACTCAGCAAGCACGCCATGGGCGGCCAAATACCCAGCAGTGGAAACCATGGGCCACTTTGATACACCTAATCAACACCTACAAACCATGGACAGTTCACCAAGAACTCAGGGTGTTGACACCTCTCACCAGGCTACACGACTGATGAAAAGCGCAACTGCAACGGATGAAAGGACCGCATCTTCGCGGCTGGTCTTGACACTTATTGATCAGTCTACGGGGGTTTCTCAGCCGCTGTGCAAGAATCAGCTGTTCAGGTGGTGTCAATACAACAATGATCGGTTCAGGGGTTGTCCTGATGAAATGTACTACCGAAACTTTGCTCGATGTGCGATTTAAAGCTACTTTCCATGTTTGGCTATCCGTCATAACCATCAATGATCCTTGCTGTCTCACCTCTATCACTGCTATGGATTTAAAAAAGGGATGGCTTGAGAGGAAACAAGGCTCCTTGTTGCCCCACCTGGCCAAGAAACACATCTTCCCGTGACAAAGTGATGTGATTAACCATGGTTGATGGTTGGTTAGTTGTCAATTAATCGTCAATTCATGGAAAATTCTGCGTGAGCAATGGTCAATCTTGGCATCCGTTTTCAACAGCGGCTGGGGATCACCAGGCTCAATCAATCCCATACACCATCCATGCATGGCTGATTATGGCTGTATAGCTGCTGACAGTGTCTAGTCTTAGCCCCGAAAGCATCGAAACAAACATACTCTGTCAAAAACCATGCTCGTCCCAGTTCCGTTTGGTTACCAATCCGATGTTCGTCGATGGCTCACAATGTCGAGAGGAAAACTCTCACAACAGAGCGCATTGGACAAACCAGGAAATTTTTTGAGATGGTCAGGTTGATCGGGGGAGATCCCTCCATGAATCTCTTCTATGCGATTGTCCAAAAACGCCGTATCCAAAGAAATTTGAGGCTTGCCTACTTAAATCCATAATGACTTGAGATGATTGGGAGGGTCCAGAAATCCGAAAAGCTACAGCCAGTGTCCATGATGGTGCGAATGATCACAGGTTGGGGTGGTTGGAGGAGTAACACCCATGATAAACGAGCCGAAGTCTGCCACGGCTTTTTTTGGACAAGAGGATTCATCGCGTGTGGCCACTAGTTGGCGGCTTCCACTTTGAGTTGAACAGGTGCCAGGTGTGGTTCTGCTGGGACGAAGTAAAAATGGACTAGTACTTGGATAACCCATATTTTGACATGTTTTGAAATAGATTCAGTGTGTGTCGTGTACTGTAAATGTTGCACTAGTCTATTGGTGGAGTAGAAAAAAAAGCAATTTGGACGACCCATGGATTCAGAACATCTACGATCCAATGTGTATATAATATATACGCAATATATATATATATATATGTGCATATATCTGTGTGTGTGCAGTATACAAAGATGTTGTAATTTAGATATTGAGATCGCAAGAGGAACAGTGATAGGAGTATGGTCATGATGCATGATTTAATCACATACAATCAGCAGCACAGCCACCTATGGCGAGTGCTAGTTTCGTTGACTGTTGGAATTCCCAGCTGATCACAGGACCCTGTGACTCGGTGTTCCACTGCTCACTCAGAAAGGTGCATCGTGGTTCCACGCAGCTAATCCACCCACTCACAATAGCCCTTGCACTTTCCCTTGCTCGGCTTGCTCTTGCACGTCGTGATCCAAACAGAATCCTTGCTGTATGTCTCCTTTTGCTTGACACGGCAGAAACCCTTTTTTGTGGACTCGACGGAGTGCTCAACATTCACATAGTGCCTTGGAGTCGATGTATTCCATGGAGGTCCCAAAAAAATTGTTGAGCACTGATAAACCATAAATGGTAAGAAACGGTTCATCAATAACTGATGGTACTTTGAGCATTAATGATGGCTGTTTGGCACTCCAGAAATGATGAGAAGCGATTCATGTTTGGAGCACGGAGCCCCATCTGTTGGTCCTGGGGTTCAGCCCTGCATCTGAGTCGCTCGGGACGTACTGACATCACCATGGCCAGCAGGCTGCAAAGCAGCAGTGCCAACATGGCACGCATGATGGCTCGGCTAGGTTTAGCAAAAAGAACAGGCTCAAATTGCGAAAGAAACGCTTGGACTCTCGAGCCATGATGTAGCCACAGGCAACACAGTCCAGCCAACTTCTGCGGTGAACCATTGTCAATATCGGCGTCCCGTTTTCAAAGTCATTTGGGGGATCGCCAAGCTCGACCCAAGCATGGTTGATCATGTTTGTTTGGCTGCTGACAGCCTACAGTGGTAGCTGCTAGCCCCGAAATGATTGAAACGAAGATACGACGATGAACATCATGCTGGTACATGCCAATCTTGTTTGGTTCTTACCCATCCAATGTTAGATATGTTAGTCGATGGCTCACATCTGTTCAAGGAGGAAAACTCTCACAACGGAGTGTATTGGACAAACTGATTGACATTGAGCGCACAAAGAAATGTAACAGGAGTATGGTCATGATGCATGATTTAACCCTATATCATCATCAGTAAGACGCCTATGGCGAGTTCTACCTCTGTTGAAATTCGCAGCTGACCACAGCTCCCTTTTTTCGACTCGTGCTGTTTCACTGCTGGAAGAGGCGCTGCTCAGAATCCGGCGGCTATTCCACCCAGTCGCAATTATCCATGAGGTGCTCACTCAGACACTTCGCCTTGCTCGTCTTACTCTTGCAGGTGGTGACCCATACTGGATCCTTGCTGTAGGAATGACCGTGCTTGACCTGGCAACCCTTGGCGACAGAGTGCTCAGCGTGAACATTCAAGTTGTGCCTTGGCTCCCGGTCGATGAATTCCATGGATCGTCACAAAAAGTTCTTGAGCACTAATGAACCATAAATGGCAAGAACATGCAAGAACAAATGAACTACTGATGGTAATTCGAGCACTGATGGTTGCACGGTTTGGCACTCCAGAAATCGGAAGAAAGAATTCATCTGTGGATGGTTGTATGGTACCACCATTTCTTGGTCTTGGGGTTCAACCCTGCAGCCGAGTTGCTCCTGGCGCACTGACATCACCATGGCCAGCAGGCTGCAGAGCAACAGTGTCAACATGGCACGCATGATGGCTCGGCTAGGTTTAGCAAAGACTGCGGGCTCAGATTGCGAAAGAAATGCTTGGGCTCTTGAGCCATGGCCATAGGCAAGCCAAAGTTCACACTTTCTGGAAATGAACTTGCTACCCTACCCCTAGAAACTCGGCCGCACACAAGACTGCGCGCACCCAAAAAAACCTCTACATCGCCGGTGGACCTCCCAAGAGGTTCCGTCGGATCCCCAGTGAGCTGCTGGAAAATTCTGCAGCCGCATGGCTAGCCACTCTGGTTCCCCAAGTAACAACAATTCTCCGTGAAACCCTCTCTTTGAAAACCCACCACAACAACAACAACAACAACAACAACAACAACAACAACAACAACAACAACAAC
This sequence comes from Symbiodinium kawagutii, assembly GCA_009767595.1. Classification (NCBI taxonomy): domain Eukaryota; class Dinophyceae; order Suessiales; family Symbiodiniaceae; genus Symbiodinium; species Symbiodinium kawagutii. Next base: position 93,396 of record VSDK01019245.1, on the reverse strand, counting down.
TGTTGTCTCTTGTAGATCTGTAGATCATCACGTCAACCGATCCAGTGGATCTCAGGCAAATTGCCACAACAGGGGGCCCCCTAGACCTGGCCCAGATCGGCCATTTCTCGTCCCCCAGCCGAGTCTGCTGGCAATGCAGCGCTGAAAATCTCTCAGTGCCTTCTCGGCCCTGCACCCCGTCATGAAGGATTTCCTTCATGACACCCATGAAGTTAGTGCCACCCCAACTGGCAATCCCCGATTTCTCGAATTTAGGAACTGCAATTTTCACAATGATACTTGGGCCCCTCGGCCTTCAAAGATTGAATTACCGACTTCTCCAGAGATCCGGTGCTCTCCGCTTTCGAGCTTGTCCTCACGGTGCTGGCTGTAGTGCTGTCCGTGTCGGAACCACTCCTCCTTGGCGTTGTTTGGCCGCCCAAAGTGCTGGGTCCCTGATGCTTGCTGGTATGGATAAAGATGGCCAGCATGGTCTAATGCTTCAGAATGATTATACACCATCATGATGGTGATACAATGTGGTAAATGACACCATCAGTGGTGAAGGACTACGCTGAAGAACCATGGTGAAGAACTATGGTGAAGAACTATGGTTGACAATTGTGAATCATATTCAACAATGACTAACTATGTTCACATCCGCGACGCTTGGGTTCTTCACCTGCAGTGTTTCACACGGCAGGGGGGCACCATAGTCCACACCCACCGGGCTAATTTAAACACATCCGTCACCACAAAAGGAGCCTACTAGATACCTACCCAACCTAGCCTCCAATGACCCAAGCCCAAGATCAGCCCGATAGTCAAACAGTAAGGATAGATGGCTACGTAGCTAGTGCCAGCATCAAAAGAAATATATTTGGCGAGGTAAAACGACCAGAGATTGCTAGATGTATGATAGGCCGCAGTTGAATATGGTCGGGTCGGCCCGATAGATGGATATTTCATAGACAGCTGCAGAGAGACCAGCGTAGATAGTTGGACAGTTAGACAAACTTGATATGTCCATGGCGTCTGAATACTCTGCAATTGCACACCTCAACCAAGTGCACAACGATTTGCATAGAGATGGCTAGAGAGATAGATGGGCAGATCCACCAAATGGCCAACCAACCCTCACTACATTTGAGAGAAGCAGCTAGCCAAGGGTTTGCCGACTCACTAATCCGTTCTTCGTACTGCTTATGGTAACAACTAGCCAGCATCCTAGCTGTCTTTCGTAGTACCATACACAGGTCAAGGCGGTACCAAGTCTCTTCAAGGCATCCACATCCACGGTGAATTTGATGGCATCTGCTGCTGCTTTGGTACGCAAGTAGTAGAGACCGGTCTTCAAACCTTAGAATCGCGGTGAAAGAACGTGGGGGTGAATAGTCACTCTCCAGCAACCTGGTTTCATGGAAGATCCAACACAGAAATAGCTGGTTTAGCCTTTAAAAATTGTGTCTTTCTCAGCAATGAATTTGCCAAGGGGTAATTATCATCAGAAATAATGCGACTGATGAATATTAATATCTATGATATCTAGATATGGCCAATATTGGTCATGTATAGATATTGCCCACAAAACAGTTGACGAACATATCCATCAAACAAATAATCCATAAAAATATATCACATATATGTTACTAATATCCATCAACAAATAATCCATAAAAATATCCATTGATAATCAAAAATAATCCATCAGTTAGTTGATAACAAAATATTTTTTGTTCATGATATCCGTTGATAATGAAAAATATCCACTGTTGATAACAAAATACAGCTCAAAAATATCCATTGATACTGATAAATTAGCTAGTCAATCAGCGTAGAGCTGGCACCTTGTTGTTGGGCACTCAGATCTTGTGGCCTCCAAGAAACCTTGCTCCCAGCCATGGAAGTGCATGGACGACAACTTGGCCGTGGTGGCGTTCACCATGTGGATGTTCCTGAGCGACTTGATGGTGGTTTCTCAACCAAAAAAACACTTTGGGGACCCCAAAAATGGTTGGTTTATTACTCTAAATAGTAAATAGTCAATAAACTGGATGATCTGGGACGTCCCCGATTTTGAGAAACACCCTGATGACTCTGGGCGCGGCACCATGTGACGTTTGCGTGTCAGGACCACTCTGTGATGCCAATGATTCGGAGCGGCCAGCTATAGTAGTCATTGGAAGTATATCCCTTTCCAGAATTCCAATGGAATAGCTTTACAGTAGTATACTTTAGATTGTAGCTTTATACTTACAGTAGCTTACAATCAGTGGTACCGTTACAGTAGTATACCCCTTGTAAAAGCAATTCCACTGATTGTAAGGTACCACTGACACCTTGCACTTTGTCAAGTTCCAATCAAAACTCATCACTTGGCAACCTCGTACCCCCAATTATTCCCATAGCCATGATCAGTCGAAGTCTTGGAATGTTCACCACCCCGTTATTGGAATTTTGATATTGATCCATAGCCATTTATGGTTGGTATGTCCACTAGTATCAGTATCGCTGGTCATGAACTAGAAATTGACCATTCTCTATTTTTGTTTATGCTTTGTCCATAGCCATTATCGTAAATTGACGATCCATAGTCACTTATGGTTGGTCATTCTCCCCTCTTATCCATTAACCAGCTGATTAACCAATGGTTATTGCCCTTGTTACAGTAGTCATTTATCAAGCACTGATGCACCACTACTAACCACCGGTTATCAACCATTAACCACCAGTTACCAACCATTAACCAGCACCAATCAGCTATTCACCACTATCAACCACTATTAACCACTATAAACCACCACTAACCACCATAAATCAGCTATTAACCACCCTTAACCAGCTCCACTTCACCACTGGTGGGCCCCGGGCCCCGGCCCTCCTCTCCAAGTCACAAGGATTGCGACTGATCGATGTAGGCTCCACGGTCAGCCGCCAGATCCAAGACCCTGCGCTGCTTGATCTCCCACACGGTCTTGTAGAGATCCTTCCTGAGACCAGGAACAACCCCACGGGCGCTTCATGGAATGGGAGATGAATGGGAGATCTTTCATTAGTGGTTGATGAATGGTGAATTCAATGGTTGACGAATGGCTAATCGATGGTTGATGAATGGGAGACCACTACTATACGATGAACATCAGTGGTGTCATTTGAGACCACTACTATACGATCAAAGACCATCTGCCACATCACAAAAGCTCCCTATCATTACGGCCAACCACTACGGTCATGAGCTCCGAACATACCATTTCATCTCCATCATAAAGCAAACCCACTGCTGCACGAAACCTGGATTGACACCTGCCTATTGGCAGTGATGGTAGATCTATGAGCCATCACTGCTTTTGCCACAGGTGATTTACCGTCAGATCTGGAGGCCTCCAGTTCATCTTATGGATCTTCCATGAGTGCTGCTTGCTTCTTTGAGTGTGGCGTTCTAACAGCCAAGACAAAACCCCCGATCTTTCGTCAAAAAAATAATCATTGCTTCGGGAGGGCAAACTTGTTGCATTACTGACTGTCTGCATGGCTAAACCCAATGTTCGGCATCAGGTAGAGCATGGAAACCCGAAGCATAACGGTTACATGTTGGACCGACAGCTGCATTCATTTCTACATCCCATGTCTATGATTGGTGCAACGTTGCAACCAACTTGAGGAAAACTTTGTTGTGAATCTCAGCAGTGTCAGAATAAGTAAACAATAAGTGAAAACAAAACCCTTTTCGCAACATTTTGTCCAATGCTGCCACAAACCATTCAGAATCACTGCCAAAGTAATTTCCATAATCATCATAAACAATACCAATAGCGAACAAAGATGTTCAACAGGCAGGGGACAAACATCTTAATGGAGGTGGGAGAAAAATCTCTGCCCGACTGAAGCATTTCCCACAAGCTCCACGTTTCAAATCCAAAAAGTTCATAATCATCAGCTCGAAGCTGGGCTACTCCCAGAACTATGACATACTTTGAACATGATAATCTCCGAACTATTCCCAACAAGAATGATCCCCAAGATGTATCAAGTCCACTGTTGAATGTGTCGAAAAATAATCCTTACAATAATAATCCTCAACATTTGAATGTATCAAATGAGCATACAACAACAATCCCCAACATCTCTCAGCTTCCCCCAGGTCGTCTCACCACCGGTACCTCGCAGGGGCAACCCGCATGGCTGTCCCTCGGGTTGGGCCCCAGCGGCAGATCTTCTGGCAGATCCAGCTCTTGAACGCCTGGGATTCGGTGGAGGCGGGACCTGTTGCTGATGGACCCTTCACCTCACGTGTTCGTAGCGAAGATTGGAACGAAATCTGAACCAAAGAAATCAATGAATCAACAGATTAAATCAATAGATTAAATCAATAGATTAAATCAATAGATTAACTACTTGACAAAGAAAGAAATGGTTGCGTGTGTCTTCTTTTTGTTCGCTTCAGTTTCTCCCGCTCGTTCTTTTCTTTTCACCTTTCACCCTTTTCCCTGAGTGCATCAGTGGGGAATCGATACAAGGATCACCGATTTTCTCATCAAAGGTAGATGACTCTGACAAAATGCCACCACTTCCATCTCTTCCTTACACAAAAATCTGATGGGCTCCCCGGACCATGAATTCTCACTTCCCTAAAAGAACTTCTCTGAGCCACACAGATTGGTTTCGGCAATGTGTTGTTTCATCTTGAGTAGCGTCATGTACGATTGGAATTATCATATTGTTCATGGATTGTTATTTTGATTCTGAACTGTTGTTTCGTTTGCGGAACCAAGCTTAAAGCATAGACTACCAGCCCGGATGCCTTTACTTTCGCTGCTGCGATTTGCTATTTCATGTCATATCTACAATAATTGCGTCGTGAACGTGTGTAATATATTACTTTGTATGAGTGCAATGTACTGTAGTGTAATGCACAGGGTAATGTGGTGTTCTGCGGTGTAATGATAAATTGCAGGTGTCACATGTTGTTTGCAATTTTACACGAATCAAAATTACCATATTTTCCAATAGAATATGGTATAGCATTGGCGCCTGGAAATAGAATACCATGTAACAAATATTGTAATAGGCTATAACATATAAACAGACCGTGTACCTGTTGACTATTCAACAGTGCTAACAATCAAACAAGCCGCAACAGGAGCAATCATCCCAACAACAACAACAACAAAAACAGCTGCTGAAGGGTTGATCGAGGGACTTCCGTTGTGAGCAATGAGTTTCACTCGCATCTCATCACTCCAAAGCCCTCGAGAAATCAGATCCTTCAAGAGGTGGCGATTCACCTGTCACTTCACCCAGCGCCACAACATGTCTCGTGGTTTGCGTTGCTTTACTGGTCTGATGACAAAACGCACGTCGAAACGTATTGGTGGCTAACTACCGTAAATGGTTAATAAAGGATGATTGGGGGGTGCCCCCATTTTGAGAAACCACCAACCGTATGTGTGTTGTTCGCATCCACGTGCACACGACGCATGGAACAACATTCAGTGATGCTGGCGTACGCAGTGTACATGTCAACAAAAAATTCGGTGCAGAAGCATGAACATACAAATGAATCCTCACAAACCTGTGTGCAGGTGTGAATCAGAGCCAGCTCTCCATGGTGTTTTACACCCGAACAAAACGGAGGAAAATCTAATCTCTGTCAATGCTGCGCTTATACCCGCTTTAAAAGTATTTACATGCAAAATGTATGTGTTTTGTCGCCTTTTAATGTTGCTTATATTCATATGGATCTTACAGTACTTCAACATCACGACTGGCATGAACCCACACAAACAAACCGGCCAATTCCACAAGGGCCACAAGTGTCAGGGTATGTCGGGCCTGCACGAACTCACCAGAGAGCACCCTCCGCACGTAGAGATTCTGCGTGTAGGGCTCGAAGGACTCGTTGTTCCCCAAGATCTGCGCAGTGCTGGCGGTTGGCATCGGTGCCACGAGCAAGGAGTTGCAAAAGCCGTGCTGAGCCTCATGACCACAGGGTGGTGCCAGAGTCATGGTGAGGTGTCGGTTCCCAGCGAGGTTCACACATCCGTTTCATTCACATGAATGCTGTGTGGAACAGACCTCCTTGCCAACCAGAGCGGTGTGGGCAAGGAGCACCAGAACAGCGAGGGCCAAGTAGAAATGCGCACGGCAAGTTGCAGGGAGGCTGCAAGAGGGAATGCAAAAGCGCAGGTGCTGGAGCACCAACCCACAAGAAATCAATGAGACAAGAGATGTCAGGCAACGGCCTACTGTGCCGTTGGTGACTATGACCATGACACTTCCTCCCAACCGACCTTTGCGAACGCGATGCACGGCAAGCCCGCGACAGGACAGACAAACAAGCCCAGCGCAACTGAGGACGCAGACCTGCAAGGCCCAACCAGGCCCAACCAAGAAGGCGCCAGGGAACGCACCGTTCCCCAGGCACACTGAGACCCAAAAATGCTCTCCCTGCAGGCTGCTATCAGGTCCTAGGCCGCTTCCAGGTGCATGTTCTGGTTCATCCGTTTTACATGTCATACGCATGTGTAATTGTCGGTTTCCATCCTACCTGATTCTTGCTTGTGACACACTTACCTGCATTTGGATGAATCGTCAAGTTGCCAAGAATCTGAAGTTCCTGCCAAGTGACAATCTTGTCCTTCAAAGCTTGCCAGTCCCAGCGTCCACTTCGTGGCTTTCGGTTCCTGACTACGGCCAAGTGCATCTCAGAGGGTGTACGCAAACATTTGCCCTTGGCCCATGGCCGTTCCAGAAGCTTTTTCTTATCCCCCTATAAAATTGTTGATTCCTATCCCCCATGGTCAATATTGACCCCTAGTTTGGTTCTAAGATGATCCAAAGCAACCACCAACACGCAACTCACCCTTTGATCAGTGCCCAGCCTGTCATTGGCACATGCCCAAGCGGGACAAATCTACATATGTGAGCGTTTTGACCGACGTATACTGACGTCACTTAGAAAACCATACCAAACCATTGTTAAGCAAAAATTAATCAGACGTCACCATCAATGCACGATGATGGACCACCGATCAACCATGATTTACCATCCATTAAACACCACTCCATTCCAGGAAGAAAACATACAGTACTCATTATGCTGTTAGAGTAATTTTGAAATCTTCATGAAGCATCTACCATTGTCAACAATTGACCATGATTGACCACCATTGGCAAGAGGTTACAACCACTAATCGGTACTAGCCACAACTAGGCGCTATCAATGTCAATTTCTGCTAGCCACATCTAGAAACTATCCCTTACCGACCATGACTGGCCATCACTAGCCACTATGTAACAATCATTGAGCATGACTTTGAACCAAGCAGGCCATTTGTTTGAGGGCTCCTCTGCTGCCCAAGACTCCACAAGTCAAACTGCAACTTGCCCTTGCTTGCGGGGCTGCCTGTGCCGGGTCTCGAGAACTCCAGGGGGATATGGATGTTTGTTTACCTTGGAGAGGACCAACCGTGGGAATATTTAGTCAGCAGCAAAACTTGGAGGTATTCAATCAGTTCGCAAACTATATGCAGTTGCATATTTGGCACATACAAACTATAAGGTGAAGCTCCACCTCTATATCAACTGAGTTGGTTCATACAAGTCTTCCCACCAATCATCAACACCTAACAGCATCCGCATCGCCATCCACCAGCTGTTCAGGGCTCATCTCCAGCACCCATCCATCCAGCCACTCATCCACCCCTCCACCTGCATAGGTCTCGTAGGGCCCATGGACTGCTGCCAGTTCCATGGACGCTTCGCAGGCCGCGAAGTAGATGGTCTCGAAGATGTCCTCGTTGAGCCTTCGAGCCTCGTCCTGAGTGTGAGTCGCCATGGTAGCGTTTGGGTACGATACGTTGAAGGGTGTGGGTAAGGGTTGATGATAGGAATGGTGAATGACTGGCATGATTATTCAGCCATGCTTATATAGTTGGGTTTAGTCATTATAGGACTGGTTAATGACAGGAATGGCAGAAGAATCAGAATTGTGCGTTGTTGATAGTGACTGATGTCAATAATGGTTGGACAGGAAATAGGAATAATGTATTGACCATGGCCGTATGGTGTCTAGTAACCGTTACAGTAGCCAATCACATCTAAGTCCATAATGGTCAATGCTTGCAGCCATGGTAGTCATGTTACATGAAATACCATTAACCCATATGAAAAAGAAAACCAGACCTGTACCATTCGCATCCATTAACCCATATCAACCCATATTATATAACCCACTAACCTCCATTGACCCATATGAACCTCACAGCATTGGCAAGCCATACCTGTCGAATGATCCAGCACCAAGGCCTTTACAACAAGTTGCTGGGATTTGTCATAGACGACGTGATCGCTTCCCCACTGGGAGTCATCATGCATGGTTGCTTGGAGTGTGCCACCATACCACTTATGGACATAGCCATATTCTTCGGTTCTACCAGTCTACCAGAATTAATCAGGAGCCTCAGTGGCACAAAGGAAGGAAACATAGGTCGAAGAAGGTTGATTGATTTCAGGACAAGAAAACCAGGTCAGTGAACAGAAACATTTGGAGCAATCAGTTTGCCCTTAAGAACGGATGACAACTATATTTGTTTGTGCATGTGTGTGTGTGCATTGCAATGGGTCTAAGATGGTCTCAGCATGAAACAAACATGATCGCATTCTGGGCCTCAATGGAAAATACTTCCTACATAAACCTTCAATTGGGCCAACTGAAAGCACAACCACCAAGGGACCTGGTCTCCTTCCCCAGAAGGTCTGCTTCTGAGTGCTGTCGGCATTGCTTGGAGTTGAAAGACAGCTACTGAAGGCGTCACGAAACTCTCTTTTTGGTCCCGAGTCCCAATTGGCATTCGTTACCGATCCGCTTGCTCCGAGAGTCACTCTCAAAAGGCATCTTCAACATCAAGAAAGCATCAGCCAAACCTGGAGCAAGATTTTGGAAAGCAATGCTGAAAACTCGAAAAAAAGTTCTCCGGAACCAAGATGTTTGCAATCACCTGTGCAAGTTTGTTGAACAGCAAGTTGATGTCTTTGACAAAACAGCTTCAGCGTGAAACAACAATCATGTCACAGCTGATCCAGTTCAGAATACCAAGCAGTTGCGAAGGTATCAGCAGAAGGTTCTTCCTGGTGAGGACGCAAAGAAACAAGACCGCCTAGCCGCCTAGCCGCTAGGCCTAGCCCAGAAAGCACCAGAAGATCTTTGCTGCTGTCCAAACACTTTCTTTCCGAAAGGTTACTGGGTTCTCTGAATCTAAGTGTTTCTCTCAAATGCTTTGAATAGTTATTACTATTATTAGAGCGCGGTGTTGCATATGACAAGAACGGAGACAAGTGGAGACAACGAAGCAAGATGGAAGGCCATTCGAGACAAGGGGAGTCCATACATGCATGGTACATTATGATCCAACAGTGAGAGTGAGGTGAACTCTCTCAGAAAACCTTGCAAATGCCTAGGGAAAGGCACCTTTTTGTCACGGAAAGTTTCCCCGAAACATGGTGCGAACGGCAGCTGATCCCAACCTTGAACTCCAAGTCCAACTGGGCGATGGCGCATGTTTGAACGACGAGCTTCTTCCTTGCAGAACCAACTGTGATGACCCACAAGTGTTCTTAACAACAATCTCAATATGTAACAAGCAACACTCCTTAAAACTACAAGAATCACAGGCCAAACCAAGAGCCATCAAGCATCGTAAACTCATTGACCAGTCCAAAGTCGTCCCAGTTGGGGAGGCTCAATTTGTACCTATGGAGAACCTTAAGTTTGCTCGAGTTTCCACTGGGTAGTAGTTTCGATCGATGACCTTGTTCAAGTTCTTTGTGACCACCTTCGTCACTTCATACAGCTTTTGGAAGTCGAACACGTCGCCGTTGACGAAGGCGGATAAGGCCAGGGACGCGAGGTTGCCTTGTGGATCCAGGTTCCGAGAAAACTCAGGGTCCACTTCAGTTGGGAAATGGAAATCCCATGGGAAACCATGAGAAACCAATGGAAAATTCCAATACCAAAATTGAAAAGCAGAAACAGCGCGCGCTGCCCTCTGAAGCAAAGTTTCTCGAAAGATCTGAATGCGATTTCTTGAATTGGCAATCCACAAAACTCAGCGCCAAGTTGCACACAGCAACCTCATCCGGGGAGGTGTACTCAATGATCTCCGTGCACAAATTGGAACAGTGGATGGTGCCTCAGCAGAAACTGAGACCTGGAACCTCGAAAGAAACCAAACTTGACCATTCGACCAACCACGAGGGTATGAACCAACCAGAAAGGTTCATAAAGATATTAATAGTACTAGGTACCAATGGCTCATAAAGATATCAACTATCCAATGGCACCTTCCACAGCCCCTTCTCTCCTCGCAGCGATGACAAGTTCTGACCACCCATCTCCAAAGCTCAGCATCCAAGGCGCCCAAGTTCTGCTGATTGGATTTCCGATTGCTATGGTCCTGGCAGCACTTGACAGCACTGATCGGAACCAACGATCAATCTTAACAGCTAAAGTCTTACACAACCCAAAAAGAATCTGTTCTCCAACAAGCTAGCGAAATTTCTCAAGCAAAACCCTGTCCCAACCACAAAATTTCATCCATAGCTGGCCAGCTATGGATGAACCTTTCATGGCTCCTGCCTTGTACAGCATGTAGGGCGTCCCCGTCTCCATCTGGGCCTCCAAGATGCGGAACCAGAGGTGCTGGGCCTTGATGGTCTTGCGACCTTTGCCAGCGGCCTCCAGCTTGGTGTAGAGCCTTGGAACCAGCCGAGTCGGAGGATCCTGGGAGGGGGGGCCCTTGTATGAGAGTAGTTTGGGGTCTATTTGACCGACACTCCCTTGTAGCGTAAATTGCTCCAAAAACCTATCAACCAACCGGTCTTCCAAGGCGCCGCTCGAAGTCTTCTCCCCAGAGATCCATCAATCCTTTGCCCGTCTCCCGATCGAAGGCTTCGTTGGGGCAGAACAACGTCCAGTCCTCTCGCCAGGAGCGGTCGCTACAGGGCTAGACTCCGGCTGTGGCTTGGGGATAGGTTGCGTGGTGAATAAGCTGCATTGCCGTGGCTTTGTCCAACAAGGATCATGCTTAGTTAATGATTGCTAGGGACATGACAACGAGAAAAGGAAGAGCAAGTGTACAGTAGTAAAGTGGTGGTGTAGCCATCCATGTCGCGAATGAACTGCTGCTCCTAGCGACCTGGACATCCACATTTTCATCAGCACATCAAGCAGTCCTGGTTCTGCTTCACTCTCTGCATGAAGAGGTCAGGGATCCAAAGTCCCAGAAACAAGTCGCGAGCGCGTTGCTCCTCCTTGCCATGATTCTTGCGCAGCTCAATGAAGTCATAGACATCTGCATGCCATGGCTCCAAGTACCTGAACGTCAAACTCATCAACCCTCACCATTCAGGATGTGTGAAAGTATCAGCTTCAACAATATCCAAAGACTTAGAAAGCAAACTGACGTTCAACACAAAATTTTGCTAAGCCAACCAGTTACATGGCGAAGGATCCTTTGCGCTTGCCACCGCCCTGATCCACGTAGCGCGCCGTCTCGTTGAAGTTCCGCAGCATGGGCACCAGGCCGTTGCTGTGGCCGTTGGTGCCGCGGATGTAGGAGCCGCTCGCCCGGATGTTGGAGATGGCCACGCCAATGCCACCAGCCTTGGTGAGTCACCCTCGGTCAGCCATGGTTGCAATTGGTAAAGCCCTGGGTTGGACCGGGGGGTTGGGTTGAGTATGATGATGGTCATGTATCACAATGATGTTTTAAGAAAGTGCACCATGATGATTACGATGAATCATAGAGGTCATAGAAGGGATTAACCGTTGTGAGAGTTGGAAACACTTTCAAGCCAGTCTGAGAGGGTCCTGTGGAGTAGCTAAGCTATGTGTGTTAGTCGAGGATCTTTCGAGGTAGGTGATAGTCATCTGTCATGTTTCAATCTGAATATACAATTCTCCTGACGACAAAACTTGACCGTAAAAATCGATACTGTTGGATCTAGCGACAGATTTCGAGATCAATGCGCATTGCTTCAAGGTATCGTACACCCCCTCGATGGAGTCGTCCTGCATCTTTAGGAGAAAGCAGGAAGACATCTGCGGCTTCGGCGTGCCAGAGTTGAAGAGCGTGGGCGTCGCATGTGTGAAGAACTTCCTGGACATCAGGTCGTAGGTCTCCAAAGTGGCGGCCAAATCGCCACAGTGGATGCCACAGGACGCACGCATGATGAGATGCTGAGGCCTCTCCACACTCTTCCCATGCACACGAAGCAGGTAGGACTTCTCCAGGGTTTTGAAGCCAAAGTAGTCATAACCGAAATCACCTGGCTGGGATGCATGTGAACCAACCTCAATGATGATCAAGATGTCTCAAGTCAGTTTGGGGCACCCCCAGTTATCATCCAGCTTATTAACCCCAGTTATCATCCAGCTTAACCATTAATCAAGTCATAAACCAACCATAACTCATGGATTTCATGGGGATCCCAGTCATGAACCAACCATTTTAACCCACCCGTCATAGCCAAAGTCACGCTTGTAATCGATGGCTTGGTCCAATTCCTTGGCATTGGCCTTCACGAACTCGTAGACATCGTCTGACAAGAGGGCCTCACGTCGTTTCTGATGATGAGATCTGAAGGGATAGTTTTGTTTTTTGGGGATGTTATTGGGGGATAGTTTTTGCGCATAGTTTTTGGGGGATGTTTCTTGGATGTTTCTTGGGATGCTGTTTGGGATGCTGTTTGGGATGCTGTTTGGGATGGTTTTGGGGTATGGTTTTTGGGGATAGTTTTTGGGATGGGTCTTGGGATGGGTGTTGGGATGGGTCTTGGGATGTTTCTTGGGATGTCTTGGACGTTTTCCTCGCAAAGATGTGGCTGATGCAGATTGGACAGCTAGATTTCCAGAAAAAAAAGATCAGAAAGAAAAACTCTGCAAGCAAAACTTCCGCCAAAGTACAGCTGGCCGCCCTTGTTGATCCTTGTACTTGTACAGGATCTCGCAGGTCTCAAAAAAAGAGGAGGAGGTGTTCTTATGCAAGTTCGAGACCGCAATGCCTTGCCCCAAGCTCAACATGGTGATCCAGCAATGAAAAAAACACCACCGGTGGCTTTCCCAGTTTGAATCGCTTCTAATTTAGCCTTCAATATAAGGGTTTATGGATACATTGCAGTGCAAAAAGAGCAACTCAGCAATTCCAAAATGCAAACAGAGAGGCTTTCGGCTCAAAAAGCTTAATCATTCTACCCATGCAAACAAAAAACTTGGAGAAGGGCCAGCCCCTTCTCACGACACCGCTTCCGGTGCGGCGACTGCTGCTTGTGTTTCGGAAAAAAATGGAGACATTTTTTACCAGGGGTGGTCATCAAGTCATGGGTACCCCTTGTACCATCTGTCGATTTGAAGGAACCTGGATGGTCTCCATCACATATTCACCTCAGTCCCAAGGTCCACCGCATGTGTTGGTCCTCTCAATTTTCATCATCAACACCCCCAGTAGCAGCCAGGATACGAGCAGCCAAGATCGAGAAGTCTGGGTGCTTCTGAGACATGTAAGCACCTCGATGCTTCTGGAGGCAGGAGGCATCGGTGCCATGCGGTGCCAAGGATGACTCATTCAGGGAGTACCCAGTGTCATTCTGAAGGATTTGGAGTGTCCAGAAATGATGTCAAAATGAGTGGTATACTGGTACTGCATGATTTTCCTAGTCGATGTATGGTGGGATGCACTGAAACCTATATGAGAAAACGAACATCGCAAAACACCTGCAAGAGGAAAATGCCAAGGAAAGGAGAGCAAGAGAAAGAGAATATGAGTGGGGGCATTCCCACAAATAGATCTCATGTTCAGTCAAGAGGCCCACGGCCTTGCACTAACAAGAAACTTTGGCTAGGGAATGCTGTCGCGAGAATGTCATGGAGTAAATGAGTAGATGAATCCACTGGCCAAAATTCATGGTTTCGTATGGTTGATTCTGGAAAGTGGCGCCGGTTTGCTCGGGATCATCCTCCTCGGAATGAATCGATCGGTGCTCATGGAACTAAAGCTTCAGGCTTTATGGACATGGCTTCCATCTCTGAATTAAGAATGGAATCAACCATCAATCTTCCATGGGTTTGGCTTCAAGGCACCAGCTTTCTTTCGCGCCCCCTCAGACTGAGTTTTGTTTGCGTACGTTTCTCCCCAGCCACCCATGGCCAAATTCATCAACAACATTCATCAGCACAAATCTGCATTGACCAATACTGACCAACCATCAGTAATCATGGTCAAACATGTCACATCGTTAATGATGCTTAGTGACTTAGTGATTACTCAACAGTGTAAGTACCTTAGAGATTATATAATCATCAATAATCATAATCAACCATGATCAATAGTACGATTATCATTATTATAGGGATTATCAACTATAAACAACATAACAATGATCATCCATAGTCAATGGCATGACGATCCATGGCTGCACCCATCCATGACATGCTGGGCTGCTCCAAGCGCCATGGATGCGCCCAGGTACACGTCTCTGCTGCCAATGTGTCCACTTCCGCGGTCGAGATGCCGTTGTAAAAGCCTCACAAGTTAAGGGGTCCATGTCGTGGTCCACGTGTTGGCTGGGAAAAATCAACCAACCAATGATGGTTATGATTATCAATGATGGTTGGTGATGATGGTTATTATCAACCACTATGGTTATGATTCATATCAATGATGGTTGATGATTATCAATGATAGTTGTTATGATTATCAACCAACCAATGATTGATGGTTATAATATGTTATGATTATCCATGATGGTTGATGATTATGAGAATCAACCGTGTTGAGATTATCAATGATGGTTCTTGTTTCATGATGGATATATAGAGATGGTCGGTGATGGTTCATGGTGATTGTTGATGGCTTATGTGGTCAACGATGAATGTTGGTCACCGATGGTTGACAATATGTTGATCATGGTTGATTATCAACCATATTATCAACCATATTATCAACCATATTATCAACCATATTATCAACATTATGGTGGTTGATGGTTGATGCTTGATGGATCGACGACCCTTCCTGACGTGTCCCCCGGCGGGTGCACCTTCGATGACCTTCTGCGTCACAGGCACGGGGTCGATGTAGTTGGGATCCAAACCTTGCAGGGCGATCTGAACAGCTGGGGATGTCGGCGAGATCGAGATACGTTGGGTGAATGATGATGGCAAGATGATGGTTAATATAATACTAGTTAACATTATACTAGTTAATTTGATATAAAAAGTGATGGGATTACTATTGTCTAACTGTTAATAAAATACTAGCTGATGTAATGATCAATAAAATGGTTCGTGATTATAGATCAATGAAAGTTGAAAAGGACGATGATAATGATGCGTGGCACTGTCATGAATGTTACTATGTTGATCTACTTTGGCTACATCTTCGTTGATTTGTTGGTGTATTTGCATGAGTAGAGCTATGATACAACCAAGTTGATAAGTACATCATAGCTATGCTTTGAGGGAAACGGAAAAGCAAAAGGAAGAAGGACACTACTTGCAACAATTAAGAGAACGGCGTCATCAAATGCTTCTGGAAAAAAGTTGAGTGGCATGGTAAGATCAAAAAGCTAGTCAGCTAGTCAACCAAATGCTGTCCAAGTTAAAGTGTTAAAAAGGCCCACAACTAGCATAGAATGAACATTGGGAAGCATGCTCATGAAGGGGACTGCCGCCAAGGTTGTAGATACTTCCCCAATTGCTGCCACTGAGATATGTGTGGGCCATGCCCCAAAACGCCACCAAATAAGACTCCAATCCCCAGCTTTCGCCTACCCTTGACACAATTTGTCAGCATAAATCAGGATTCAGATTCAGCATTCAACCCTTCAAGTTGCCAAAAGATTGTGTTGGTGGATGTTTTTGGTGGCCATGTCAGCAGTATGAGCCTTCGCAAAGCGGTCGAAGGCGTCGAGTGATGGAATCGAATTTCACCTCCTGCTGACTTCCATCACGCTTCAACACCTCTGCGCAGCGCGACTCAGTAGATCTGCCAGTGAAACATCCGCAGCTGCTAACGATCAACCGATATCATCAGTTACAAATATCAATTACCAATCGGTATCAACCAGCCATCATCATGTACCATCATATTCAAAGACTTGGCGCAACTCCAGGCATCTCTGGGCACCCCACATACATCTGCGACATGACGACTGCGGGACAGCAAAGTGAACAGCGAAATGGCAATCGCTACCGGCTTTTTTAGCACCAAATGGCTGCAGAGTCAACAGAATGTTTGCCTGTCCAATAAGGCTGACACTTCCAGCTTCACCTGAAATGGTGAACTTTGTGTAGGATGGAAAACCACTGGTTTGGGAAGGCACCACCATTCATGGACATGCCCCCGATGATATGCTGGTGTGACATCCCCTGAGTACTCTTTGCCAGCAAGTGATTCCCGTGTCATGGTGATAAAGCTGCTGGTGCATGTCCTTGGTTGATGTATGCCGTTCAGTGAGCGGAGCGCTTTCGTGGCGCGATCTTTTGAACCGATCGATCAGGTCAATGAGACACACTCATTCAAGACCGTGATCAGAACCGCATAGCCAGCCTGCAGAGATTTCGCTGCGGACTGTGGACCATCTGTGATGTCACTGTCTGATAGAAAAGGCGGCAACTGGGAATGCCTCCACATTGAGCCCTTACTGTGGTGAGGACCAACGGACCAAAATGGTCCGTTGCAGAAATTGCCTCATGGACAAAACTGAAATCTGGTGTTGCGCGCTTGTTGGTAGCCTGCGCTAAAAAGAAACGATCAAGACGTGAATAAACAAACCATACAGATTGATCAAGATTATAACCGACTCACAAACACATGCTTAACAAAGAATATACAAACAAATCTCAGATTGATTGTGATCATCATGAGCTACAAACACCTTCGCATAGATCCGTCCTTGGTGTAGTGATGAAGGTCGCACTGGCTTTCGTTGCGAATCTCCAGGTGCTTGCGCCAGTCCACTAAGCACCACTGCGACCAGGGAGGACGACCAGATTTCATCTGGAGCAGCTGCGTTCTCAAGTCATGGGAGGAACCAGGTGGTCCAATGAGACACCGAGGATCCCAAAAGTGCATTCAAATCCTGGATCTGGGAGTTTCGGGATGCCCAATCATCAACCAGTAAAAACGATCATCAACCAGCATAAACCAGTATCTCCCATAGGTCACCAATAACCATTACCATCCACTATAGTTGGTTATTATCCACTACTAACCATGGTTCACATCATCCATCCTCCACTTCCAGAGCTGTTGCACTGGCACCTCCTTACGCACCGCCTGCGCCGATGCTTCGCTGAAGCGGTTCA
>VSDK01019245.1:12329-48599 GCA_009767595.1 Symbiodinium kawagutii | reverse complement strand
ACTACTACTACTACTACTACTACTACTACTACTACTACTACAACAATCACAACCACAACCACAAAGACAAACACAAAGACAATCATCAACACAAACACAACCAGAACCAACAACCTGCAACCAGCAGCACAGAGTAGCCCACTAAGCAGCACAACAAAACTACGCCAGCACGCAAAACACAAGCCCACAGAACACCATCACAGGAAAGCATCAGCAGAGAAAAACACCGGCGCACAGAAAAAGACACGAGCAGACAGAAAAAACACCAGCACAGGAAAACACACCAGACCATCGTTGCTTCTTCATTGGTTGGGCCCCTGGCTGGCAATGGGGCGTAAGCTCTTAAATCATTGTACGACGGCTACAACGACTACGACTGCAAGGACAACCGCTTCAATGACGAGGGCTGCAACAACCGCGACAACCCTGATGACTACGACTACGAGATAGACACGATAGCTACAGCTACTGCCACGGAAACATCATCAACAATAGCCGCTACGAACAGAAAGGTGTTCTTTGAAATGACAAAGAAGTTCCGAGCGATACGACATCTGACAGAAGTATAGGTTCAGCATGATTTGACAGCCATGCTGTGGGCGTCTCAGATAGCATGTCTTGTCTCCTGTAATTGGGGTTCCCATCTACGACATGAAATGACTACTTCACCACCCAGCGTCCCGCCAGACAGGTTGTTTTTCGCCATATTGGTTCTCCCCAGCAGGCCTGGCTGCAAGATGTGGATCATGGTCTCACAATTCATGGGTATGACTTTGACTTTCCGCGCCAAGCCCACATCATGGTCAAAATTTGTTCAGCTGTTTTTCATTGTTTCTTCGATGCAGGCAAACAACTGGAACAAACAAGAATTGAACTCTCCGGATCGCAGCCGCACCTAAATTTGTTGTTGTCCATCATGGAGGCCTCCGTCCAATCTGTTACAGCATCCTGAACGGTCCAACCCGAAGAGCGAAACTCAATCACAGAGTGTTTGAATGTTTCAACAAGAATGGCATATTTTCCGGGTCAGTCCTTGACAAGCTCCTTGTCGCACACGATTGTAACACAACAGTCTGCAAGTCCAGGTCGAGTCTTCTCAAGATCTGTGAGGAAATCGTTTGCCCACTCTGTGCCCAGCAAAGCATCCCACTCTTCGTTTGTGAGCGTCTCTTGGCTGCTGCGCAGCACATCGTCACGTGGCCACTCAATATCAGTCTTGCCCTTCTGCTTCTGCTTTTCCATCCAAGTCTTTCTCGCAGGCCAATAATTGTTGAGTAGAAGGTGTCTCTTGGATGGCCAGTCATGTGGCGCCTTGGAGGTCGCATACACCCCATACCCAAATATTGAGTTGGTCTTGTACTTGCTCGCGAAAACCTCGTTGCTCTGCAATTGGATGATCGCATCAAAAGCCTGGAGACAGCAAGAAGCGGAAGGGAAGACCATGTTGCCTGGTACAAATTTGGCCTACTGCAAGATAGTACAATTTGGAAGGATCCAACAACAAAAACCGTTCTCGATTTTTTTACGTCCACTGCCTGCTTGTCGGTATAGTGGAACAGCAAGCAGTGTCTGTCTGACAGCCCCATGTTGGGAAGCTCTTCTGGCCCATCTTCACTCTCCCGGATGTCAATGGCCCCCGACCACAAACACATTCCGTTCTTCGCCTTTAGAGTAAAAGGACCCTCTTCCACATAGCGGGCGTCCTGCCACGGGCAAACCATAGAATTTCTTCAACATTTTGCTTTTCCCAGGTATGTAACCAAAAGAATATTGGAAAGAGATCACGCATCTAGCTCCACTTAGGTGTGATAATGCTGTTGAATCTCTTGGCCAAGAACCCGGCCTGACACCGTTCACCTTCATAATAGGCAGTGTTCCCAAAGTACGTTGTCACGTCGTTCGCACTCCGATCCATGGTTGGCTGACGCGCAGCAGAAGCCATGCCACGGCGAATCTGAAGGACCCTAAATCACGCATGTCATGTGGAATCAAATTGCAGGCAAGTTGCTGTGGGCAAAGGCTTTGCCACATGTTGTGTTCCTAAATGCCAATTCACAAGTGATAATGAGAATATCGATGTAAATAATTCTTGGTGGCACTAAAACCATGGCTGGGATAAGATAGTTGCTAACCATTGCTTCACGTGGAGTAATCATCAATGCCAAAGGCTTTTGATAAGACTTGTTGATGAACCTGTCGTCATCAAAATACAAGATGATCATCGACAGGTGCATATCGTGGTCATCAATCATTGTAAGAGATCGTTGTGGAGTGTTAATCTTCAAGATAAAGACCCTGACCAGACAAATGTCATTAATTCTAATATAGAACGTGGCTCGCAATAACTTGTATTGTATCCTAATCATAATCATCAATACTGCGACATATTTTAAAAGCCTGTTTCTTGACCACTATGCACATGATTTTATCGCAAGGCGGCTGGCAGACAGCAGTTTATGCTTGTACCATCACCATCAGTGGTAGCCGGTGGCTGACAACAATGGCTGACACTTGTCATGATCATCAATACTAATACTACACAAACAAAGAAGTGTTCATGGACGGGACTTTCATGCTCAATGATTTCCGATGATGCACTGTGACTCTATTTGACCACAATTTCTGGTAGTATGATAATCGTAAATCACGCAAAATGGTCCAGTTGACAAAGATTGATTGCTGACGGCGACACACGCATAATTGACAGCTGCAGATTGTTACTATAGAAATGAACCCTAACCATCAATAGGACCGGCCAGGAAACTGAAGACCTCGCGACTTTGTCCACGCAAAACTCTAAGCTGCAAAAAAAGTTGGCTGAAGTCGGAGATCAGTCGGACGTGACCAGTTGAACAGCAACAAAATACATGGCAACGATCTGTGAATGACCTGAAAAAGAGATGCAATGCCAGGCATCATTTCTGATCATGAAACATATTTCAACGCAGTCCATCACATATGCATTCCCAATGTCATTAGCCGTCAGAATGGAAATACCACTTTTCAACAACAGAGTTTACCTCATGAGTTCCACGTTGTTGCAAGTTTGTACCAAAATGGTCTTGACTTTTGGTAAGAACAAAATAGAACTCTCAATGTGCCCTGCTGTGCAAGTTTCACCCAGGCAATAACTCAGTTCTTCGTCTGTGGCTGGTGGTTTCAACATACGCCCTGCGCTTACTGAACGATCAGCTTAACATGATGGAAATGTGATCCACACATCATAGTCACGTGTGAGACAGGGTTTGGACAGCTGTTACATGTTGAGTTTGGTTGGTTGCCTGCGTTAAGAGTGGCTAACATGTCACTCAAAAAAATGTGGCCTGACTTGACATATCCAGGCCTTTAACCTTTCCAGCATAGACAACAAAAACAGAGCGCTGTCAACACCAGCAGTTTCCAACAGTGCTGATTCAACACATTGGTACAACTAGACGACGGGTGGCCCGAGAGCGAGGAAATGATAGTGAACTAGCGCTATTGGTAATTTTGGTTAATTGGCGATTTTGCAAGTCACATGTCCCTTCAGATGTGACATTTGAATTTTGCCATTAAGCCGGTCAAATATGATGTCTGAACCTTTCCATTGAACCGGTCAGACGTGACATCGAACTTTTCCATTGAATTTGAACACTTCAGATACCATGCCTGAACTTTTCCACCCATCATGGACCCCTTATAGGCCCAACATGTCCCACCAAACACCAAAAATCAGAAAAACATCCCATGCCAACCCATCATACACCCAATCTGAACCCAACATGCCCCAACAAAAATAAATGTTCGGAGCCACTTGCTTTGAAGACCCCTCCCGAACAATTATACAGACCAATCATGAACCTATCTTAAACCCAACATGTCCCACCAAACACCAAAAATTCGAAAAACATCCCATGTCCAACCCTTCATGAACCCAATCTGAGCCCAACATACCCCACCAAAACCTAGACGACGGCTGGCCCGAGCGCGAAAAAACGATGTTATAGCAGCCCCAAGTATATTAAACAACAATGATGACACATCAAGGAACACATGTACTTTACAGACGAAAGTGATGATGAAGATGGTGATCGTGATGGTGATGGTGATGGAAATGGTGATGGTGATGATGATGATGATGATGATGATGATGATGATGATGATGATGATGATGAATGATGATGATGATGAATGATGGTGTAATGATGAATGATGATGTAATGATGATGATGATGATGATGATGATGATGATGATAATGATGATGGGGATGATGATGATGATGATGATGAATGATGATGATGATGATGATGATGATGATGCTGATGATGATGATGATGATGATGTAACGATGATGATGATGATGATGATGCTGATGATGAATGATGATGTAATGATGATGATGATGACGATGATGATGATGATGCTGATTATGATGATGATGATGATGAAGATGATGAAAATGATGATGATGATGATGATGATGATGATGATGACGATGATGATGATGATGATGATGATGATGAATGATGATGTAATGATGAATGATGATGTAATGATGATGAGGATGATGATGAATGATGATGATGATGATGAAAATTGTGACAACGATGAAAATGATGATGATGATGATGATGATGATGATGATGATGAATGATGATGATGATGATGATGATGATGATGATGAATGATGAATGATGAATGATGAATGATGATGATGATGATGTAATGATGATGATGATGATGATGATGATGATGATGATGATGATGATGATGAATCTTTGGGCAGAGAGCTGAAAGAAAGCGATAATCACGGGCTGAGCTGGAATGTGATAAACTAAAAAATACCGAGTCAAAACCTCGTAAACTTAAACCACAGGAAAATATATCAAGACAAAGGGCGGTGACCGAACCTGGAGGAGGCCTCCCAGCAGTTGCTCCATGTCTCAACCACAAATAAGAATCTAGAATACACACCATGGTTGTAGGCAGCAATGGTCTCTTGTAGGTGTATCGACATAAGCATGAATGTACGGGCCGAAGCAACCTTCGAAAAAATGCATTGGGCACAACGCTTGCGCCACGAAACCAAGGACCGACACCAGACTCATCACTGGTGGATGAGATCCGCTCGAGCGCCAAAAATTTATGTTTTTTTAGTTTTTCTTTTTCTTTCTGCTCTTGTCGAATGTTTTTTCTCCAGGAGCTTTAGCACAGCTGGCCAGTTACAAGTCACAGCAACTGCTTTTTTTGCTCTCCTGCATCGCCTCGGTAGCACTAAGCTAAGGTCGATAAGAAGCAGTGAAACCAGGTGAAACAAAATGAAAACGAACGAAGCTCCGAAGCAAGGAAGCAACAGAAGCAAAGGCAGCACAACTGCGAAAATATACACATGCAATGAATTCTCCGCCTCACAACAAGTCACAACTGCGTTCTTTTTTCCCACCAGCGCCTCACGCTTGAGATCTTGGTTGCTTGGTTTGTTCCTTTGTTTCCGTTGTTTCGTTTTCTTTGTTCGCATTGCTGCTCACGATCTCGTCGCCAATCAATCACAAGTGATTGCATGGTATAGAGCAAAAATTGCTCCAAATCCTCCAAGTTTTTATGGTGGGCGCAGCGCTTTGAGCACATTGTGGTGAAATTGCGTGGTTTTCAGGAAATATCACTTCAAGACGCCGATGTCTGGGTCGTCGTCTTATCCACAGAATGAGTCTGGAGTGTCACACGTTTTCATTAAAATACCTTTCTCTTCCATAGTACTACAAGAGTGGGACCGTGAAGTGTTTTTTTCAGGCAGAATGATGACATAAATGCTACCAAAGTGCTCCAAGCACCCTGAACGCGGTTCCAATTTCGGAGGCTCTAAAGCAAGCGGTTTCCAGGGACAGATGGAATGGCCCCCACAATGTAACCTGCCAACAAAGAAGGAGGCAAGCAAGGTACTGAGCCCTTAGGATGCCACTGCGATCTAGAGAAGATTTCCTTGGAACTTTCCAGGGTTGCGGAACCCATTATTATTGGTACGCAGCTTCATCAAGTAGCACAAGCCTTCCCACTGAAAGGACTTGTCAATGTTGACTGGCCCCTTGCGAGACTCCACATCAGCATTGGTCATTTTGCCAAGTGCTGCAGTGCCTTTGCCAAACGGCATTTGCTTGAGTCGCTGCTTACCACGGGCTCTTTTGCAACGATTCTGCCGCAGCTACAGGAGCTCAAATGGACCTTGTTACAGCGGCAAATGAGCGGCATGGCGCAAGTTCTCGCTGAGTTGTTCCAATGCCTTCCTGATAACCACTCCACATTTTAAGGATCCAGTCCGGGCGATGGACATCGACGCTTCCAACACAAGAGTTCTGGGAAAAATCACTTCTGGTTGCCACGCTCTCATCATTCAATCATGTGACACGGCGGCAAGAAACAGACATGGACATTGAACCCCCAGTAGTGTCCAACTTCGCCCACATTCTGCATGATCGCTCCAGAGACAAGAACTCGGATCGTGCTAAAGAAATTAATCGGCGATTCAAGCATGATGACCTTATGGCACAAACTAGAAAACCAAACCAGACCAACCAGCACCAAACACCAAAACAAGCCAACCAGCAAACCAAAACACCCCAAAAAGAAGCAAACTAGCCCAACAAAAAGGTCATTAGGCAAGATGAACTGACTAAATGCACAGAGTGAAATCCGCACTCACTCATCTCAGAAGGTGGACTTCATGGCGCTTGACCGTCTCACAGCATTTTGACAATGAAAATCAGCACTCAAGCCAAGAGACATTCCACGAAGAAAGCCAGACGAGAAATAGCTCAATGTTGCAGCTTCGTACATATAGAGAGGCATCGAATCTCATTCCACGAAGAAAGCCAAGTGAGAAATTGCCCATTGTTGCAGCTTCGTACAATCGGAGAAGGCAACGAATCTGGGCCACCAAAGTGAGTGGGAAGATGTAAAAACCGTATCAAGCCGGCAGCAAGCGGCAGTAAGAGGGGGGCCCCCCCCGGTGGGAGCAAATCAATCTTCCAAGGCAGAGCAAGTGCCTTCCGTGCACAGAACACAGAGTATTTCTTGTTTTGGATGGACTGCAATAAAGAAGTAGGTTCTTGCTGCTTGGTTGTTGTTTGTGGCGGCGCCCTGGCGATTTGTGCTGGTGATGTTGCTGTGCTGGTGACCTTTTGCGCTGGTGATTTTGTTGGGCTTGCTTTTTTGTGGCGCTGGTGACCGTGTGGTGATGCTTGAGTAGCGTGATTGCGCGAGTGCTTGTTCGAGAGCTTGTGGCAAAGCAAGCGTCACGATGTTTCTTCATCTTCTTCACTCCTGATACGCGGACCACCCTCTGGGAAAATCGCCGTGAACAATACTTGTGCGCAGAAATGCAAAATCTCAACATTTCAAGACTTGATTGATCATTTGCGAACCCCTACCGCCATCTTTAATACCCTTTGTATTTCTCCAAAGGGTGAATGTACGGAACTCTATGGGGGTTCCCACGGTCCTCTGGGCAGATTTTTGATCCATCATCGTAATTCTATGGGGGTTTCCAAGGGTTCTCTTGTCCATTTTTAGTCTTCGTGTCTTCAGTTTCATCAAGATTTCAAGGATTTAACATTTTTCTTCGGGCGAGTTTGGGTTGAATATGCGTAATTCTGTGGGGTTTTCAAGGGTTCCCTCGTCTTTCAGTCTTCTTCTGCTCTGCTTCATTAGGATTTAAACATTTTTTCTTGGGGGTTTGGGCTGAATGTTCGTAATTCCATGGAAGTTCCCAAAGATCCCCTCGTCGACTTTCAATCTTTTCGTGCTTTGTTTCACCAGCTATCATTTGTTTTGGCGCCGGTTTGGGTTGAATATTCTTGTTGGGCTCCCTGCGTCGAATTCCATGTTCCCTGTTCAAAGGCATTGTGAATGGTTCCAGTTTTGGAGGCTTCAAAGCAGGCGTTTTCCGAGGACAGATGGCCGAGCTCCACAGTGCGCAAAAGCATGTTGCTTGAAGCGTAATACATGGCGATGGATGAATGTGATCGTGAGCTCTTGGCAGCAAATGCCGTATGTCGTCCTAAACCGAAGCGCAAAGGCCGCAAAAATTGTTTTCAAAGTGGGCCCACTTTTGGCGTCGAAATGTGGGCCCCAAAACGGAGCCGGCCATTCATTTGTCAAAAGGATTGGCCGCATTTTGACCTCGAAAGTGGGCCCATTTTTGCGGTCTTTCCGCTTCGGTTTAGGACGACGTACGGCCCATCAACCTTTCGCAAAATTTTTTGCCAAGAGCTCACAATCATCTGTGTCTCATTGCTTGCCACTCATCCATCGCGATGTATCACGCTTCAAGCACCATGTTTTTGCGCACTGTGGAGGCTCTGCCATTTGTCCTTGGAAACGAAATTAGAACCGCGTTCAGGGTGCTTGGGGCAGTTTGGTAGCGATCGCTGCTTGGCGTTTTTTGTTTTTCTGGAGCGATTGGTTGGCTGACAATGTAGTTGAAAATCGGTTGGCAGCGGTTTTTTGATTGGGTTGGGCTGTGTGCAATTTGCTGGTAAACTATTGATGCGGTTGGCTTGTGGTGAATTTTTTTGCGCCTGTGTTGTGGGTGTGCTGGTGGTGTTGCGCTGGTGATTTTGTTGCGGTGTTGTTGGTGGGCCGGTGATTTGTAATGGTGGTGTTCCTGGTGTGCTGCTGGTTTTTGGTATTGGCGGCGTTGGTCATGCTCTGTTGTTATTGGTGGTTTTGGTGCTCTGGTGAATGCGTTGTGGTGGTGGGATTGTTGGTGATATCGCGGCGCTTGTAGTTTGGTTGCGCTGGTGACTTTGGGCTCCTCTGCTTGATGGGCTGGTGACTTTGCAGTGTTGTTTGTGGCGGCGCGCTGGCGATTTGTGCTGGTGATGTTGCTGTGCTGGTGACCTTTTGCGCTGGTGATTTTGTTGGGCTTGCTTTTTTGTGGCGCTGGTGACCGTGTGGTGATGCTTGAGTAGCGTAATTGCGCGAGTGCTTGTTCGAGAGCTTGTGGCAAAGCAAGCGTCACGATGTTTCTTCATCTTCTTCACTCCTGATACGCGGACCATCCTTTGGGAAAATCGCCGTGTATAATACTTGTGCGCAGAAATGCAAAATCCCAACATTTCAAGACTTGATTGATCATTGGCGAACCCCTACCGCCATCTTTAATACCCTTTGTATTTCTCCAAAGGGTGAATGTACGGAACTCTATGGGGGTTCCCACGGGGTCCCCTGGGCAGATTTTTGATCCATCATCGTAATTCTATGGGGGTTCCCAAGAGTCCCCTCGTCCATTTTCAGTCTTCGTGTCTTCAGTTTCATCAAGATTTCATTAGGATTTAACATTTTTCTTCGGGCGAGTTTGGGTTGAATATGCGTAATTCTATGGGGGTTTTCAAGGGTTCCCTCGTCTTTCAGTCTTCTTCTGCTCTGCTTCATTAGGATTTAACATTTTTTCTTGGCGGGGGTTTGGGCTGAATATTCGTAATTCTATGGGGGTTCCCAAGGATCCTCTCGTCGACTTTCAATCTTTTCGTGCTCTGTTTCACTAGCTACCATTTTTCTTGGCGCGGGTTTGGGTTGAATATTCTTGTTGGGCTCCCTGCGTCGAATTCCATGTTCCCTGTTCAAAGGCATTGTGAATGGTTCCAGTTTTGGAGGCTTCAAAGCAGGCGTTTTCCGAGGACAGATGGCAGGGCCTCCGCAGTAGTGGCGAAGCTCGTGCGGAAGAGAGGATCAGCAGTGTTACTGCTAGCGCCCCCGAATGGCTTCAAAGATTTGCCAGTGTTTCGCAAAAATGGTGGCCAAATGTTCAGTTTCAAAGCCCTCATCAAGTTGATTTAGCACGCCAACGACAGTTAGTTCAAAGGCAGCAATTGCATCTCACGCCCTCTGCAGGTCCTGGTACTCCCACGTGCCATCCTAGTGGAACGCCTGCTGAGCAGTGGTCCCAGCAATCCTCATCGTCTCACAGGGAAAGGATGCACTTACCTTTCCTCATCAGTGACATGGCCAAGTCGGCAAGAGCAGTAACATTATGCCTCAGTTGACCAGTCCGGAGCATCCCTATCATTTTGTCCTGTTTTGTTTGTGCCCTTCTCCTGCTTTATCTTGTTGCTTCCTTCCGCACACGGGCCTTCGGCCTTTGGGTGGTTGGTCGCCTCTTCCCCCCGACTCCCCCCTCCTTTAAGTTTTGGTTTGTTCCGCCTCTCTGCCTTCGTCTTCTTCCTCCTTTCCTTCCCGCTTCCTTCCGTTCAAAGGCCTTCGGCCGGTGCGCAGTTGGTCGCTTTTTTGTCTCCGTTCTGTCTTCTCTCCCTCTCTCCGCAACTTTTCCGTAGCCGTCTACCTAGCCCTTTGGGCTACAGGCCCACACGGCGACGCGGTGCTGTCTGTGTAGAATGTCAGGCAACTCCTGGCTTGGATGCATATCATGACATTTTCATTGCTGTTCTCCATCGCCCGATACTGGCATTGTGATCGCAATATAAATTAAACCGTTGGGTCAGCCTTGACCATACCACGCCAATGGCAGTGAATTCACTACCGTACAGCGATGTTTGACGTAGTATTAGCGTCCAATAACAGTGTATCATTGGCTGAGCATCCTACAGGCCTCAATGTACAATCTCCTCCCGAGGTTGTGATGCCCTCATCACGGCTTCATTGGCTTGGTGTGATTACCTCTCTGAGCCAACGTTTCGGCCTTTCGATGACGTCACCTAATTAATGACACCTGTGCCTCTGACCCGATTGTGGTGTTTGCTGGTTTCTTTTGGGGGTGGTTCTTGTTGGTTCTTGTTTCTTGTTTCTCGTTCTGGTTCCCCCTTGGTTCGTTTGGTCATTGGCATTTCTTTCTCTCTTCGCCAGTTGTGCATGTGACCGAGGCGCCGAGCCACGCCGGCACAACCGCAAGTAAAAAAAATTCGGCCTTTCTCACGAGCCAGCTAACTGGCTGTTGCCAATGGATGTGCTTTGGGAGCTTTTTCCCTGCACTCTTGCTGCAATCCAACTTTGGTGAACTGCATTTTACATACTGTAATACAGTATTGCTTCGCTTGTCTTCGTCAAGTGCAGCCTGTCGTGGCTATGCTGCTTGCGGCCGTATTGGGGGCGGTGGCTTGACAAGCTCTGTGCCCTGGAGGACGTTTGGCCTTCGCTCTGCGTTTGCCCCTCGTCCTTCGGGCACGGTGCTTGACGCTACTGCCCTTTCCCGGTTCTCTTTGCTCACCAGCTTTGCAACAGTATGCCTTGTTTCTCACTATCCGGTGTTTGGCTTGATATAGTGCCTCGGGCGCTTTTTGCAGGCTTACACGGTGAATTTTGGTGAAACTTTTTTTTCAATACGTAACAATACTAGCGATGGTCGTGAGGAAGACAAGACTTGAGTGCTCTATCAGATTTGCGCATTCTGCGGTTCGGATTGCTTAGGCATTCCACTTTCGAAGTTCAGTGAATAAGTTTTCTCTGCCGGATGTGTTTTTGATGCCACGTCAACTTTTTCTTGGCGTTCGCTTTATGTCTGATCTCTGGCTTCGATGACTTGCATTCTGTGTGCAATAGGCGCTACCCGGGAAAAAAAAGCTCTGGATCGTGATCGCGCTCTGAGTCGACCGTCTTTTGTATAGCTTTTTTTGTCTCACTGTAGATGCGTTAATGTACTCTCATTGATTGGGATCTTTGAGTCTTTTGTAGTTGCGACATGTGACCGCTGCCACAGTGCACAAGCGGCGCCCTAGAGGAAAAAAAACGCATGTTAATACATTCTCATTGATTGGGATCTTTGAATTTTTTTCTTGTTACATGTGACCGCTGCCACCAGTGCAAAAGCGGCGACCTCACAGGAAAAAAATCAGCAATGTGGCGCGGTGCATGTTTGGGATCGTAACGTGGTGTTTTGCTGGGGCGCCAGCGTCATTTTCAATGATTTTTTGCGCGTTCGTGTGGCACGGTGCGCATGTGGGATCCTAGCATTGATTTTTTGTCTTCATCTTAACATCTTGAGCTCACATCTCGATGCACACAAGCGTTGAAGCAAAAGCACATCGGGGCCAAGTTGCGTGTTGGCTTGGTTGGCTGGTTGTTGATTTTGTGGTTTGGCTGGTTCTGGTTCTTGTCCTTTCCAACGGTCATCTTACATTAATTGAAGATCCTTCGATCTCTCTTTCAATCTTTCTGGACAAATAGTGACCTGCATTCTGTGTACAATAGGCACTACCCGGAAAAAAAGGGGTCCAAGTTGCATGTTGAAGCATGAACAAGGGTGGGTTGCAACAAGAAATTTTGCCAAGTCAGCCGAGCCATGACATGAAAAGGCGGGTCTTCGAACGACGGCGCATTTGGTGTTGTGTTCAGGCAGGCTCTTGGTCGTTGCCCTCCATTGAAGGGCCGTTCGCTGGTTATGGTTCCAACAGTGGTTTCCGGATTGTGGTTTGTAGCTCTATTCACGAGTTTTGGTTGAATGAGTTGTTCGCAGATTGTGGATTCAAAGGCCTTTGGGGTATGGTTGGGAGCGGATGTTTTTGAATTATTGACAATTTTAATCCTATCAGATCATTGGCGACAAATTTTCTGCGCAATATGCTTTCATTGTTTGGTTCTCCTCCCGCATCATGGTTTTATATCAGATGTTTCCAATTATTATTGAAAGTGATAGGCTCAATGCATGGAAGGCCGTCTATACATTGGGAAGCGGCGTGGAAAAGTTGTGCAGGTTTTGCTTTTGCAGTTCTGCCCTCATCTTGTTCCATTCTGGTCAGGAAACTCCGACAGCATCCTTGGAAGCCTCTGCGGCGTCTTTGGACGCACAGGATGATGCCAGAGTAGCAGCAGTAGCAGCAGAAAATGACGCCGAGGTGTTCGAGGATTACTTTGGCCGTGGCAGCTCTTTGGGGTAGATATGAGCTGGTCATATCACTGCGAACTGTGACTGTGCTGTGTGCACGGATGGGGAAAAAATGGGATGCGCTTTGCAGGCGCGCGACATTCTGCTCTGCGGGCCTTCAGAAGTTTGATTTGATAGTTGGGTCATTTTGTCATCAAGCAACCTGCAAACTTTGAGGGTTTTTCTTTGGATCAGCTCATTTTGGCTAAGCGATTCATACATTGATTCAATCAGTTCTAATGAAGCCATCAGAGCCTGGACCGGGTCACTTTGCTAGGAACCGTGCGGACTGTGCGGGGCGAAGGTGTTTGAGACCTTCAGAAGTTTGATTTGAAAGTTGGGTCACTTTGTCACAAGCAACCTGCGAACTTTGACGGCTTTTCTTTGGATCAGCTACATTTTTCTAGATTCAATTTTGCGGGTGGTTCAGTTTCCAGCTTTCATGGTCTCACCCAGCGTCAGCGGCGCATTTTCCAGTGTCCATTGTCTATTCTTCACCGTCCATTCTGGTGAGTCCGGTGTCGGCTAGCGTCCAGCCGTCCTGCTCCAGAATCAATTGTTGTTTCGCGCTTTTTGGCTGATTGCGAGCCTGCGGTGTCCCGGCTGAAGTTTGGATTTCATTACCCAAAGCTTCCTTCCAATCAGGGACCGCTGCCGTTTCCTCCATTGTAGATGGGTGTTTTTTAATCATGCGTATTCGGAGGACGATGAACCAGCGAGAAAATTGAGTGCCCATGTCCGGGCGCAGGGTTCTCTGAGCATTGCTTTTGGCCTTTCATCCTTTCGGCCGCTGTTATTGTTTCCAGGCTCAGAAGATAGGAGGTTCAGCGATGTGGCTCAGCCATGGACCTTGAGCTCCAACACGCGAAAACAGAACTTGCAAGATGTCGCAAGCAGTTGTGGAGAGAGACCCAGAGCATTGAGCACTGGGGGCTTAGCAAAAGAATGGTGCAGACAGCTGTTTGGATCTATGTGCAATCGAATTACAACCTGAACACAGCATTTGAATTTGCTAAGCAGACGCAAAAGAAGCGGCGAAAATATTGTCAGGCATCCGTGGCAAACTCTCCTCAAAGCCTCCGATTTCACAGCGGTTTGTCGCCGTGCCTTTGCAAGAGCTGCTGAGCTTGGGAGACAATGAGTATACAACGAATTGAGAAAAATTTGAGAAAATTTGAGCAGTCAAACACTAGAATCAATGGCTCCGCCACCTTGTCGTGGATGTCAGCGGCGCTGCAGTTCGGCGCCGGCCGGAGGCTGCGCCAAAACAATTTCCATAATTCCTCATCCAAGAACGGCGAAGCCGTCCAGAATCTCTACCAGCTGCAGAAGCGAGCAAAGCAGCAGTTGCTGGACAATTGGACGCGTACTTTTGGAAAACAGCTGCGTTGCTGGGCGCAACCCCCGAAACAGTATTCACGTCGTGAATACCCAAATGGCTGCGCAATGCTCTGCCAAGAATTCAGCCGTCTTCTGCGGTGTTTGTCCCATGCGCGTGTGATTTGGTGTTGCCGCGCCAAAAGACATTCAACTCTGTGTCGTCCCATTGCGAGCAAGTCATTAACGTCAATTGCTGGTTGATTACGGGGCCCTATTTGTTTTCTGCAGGACACAGATTCCAGGTCTGGATTTTAAAACCGTTCATATTGGACTTGCAATTGAAAATTGAAGCGTGGGTCATGGTTTTCAGACCAAATTTGGTTGCAATTTTCCGACCATTTTGTTATCGGCCAGCTAGGTGGCAGCATGGTTTCATTGGGTCGATTTCATAAAGCAACAAGGGCAACTATGCGGCAAAGAGCTTCTTCATGTTGC
Source organism: Symbiodinium kawagutii (assembly GCA_009767595.1). Taxonomy (NCBI): domain Eukaryota; class Dinophyceae; order Suessiales; family Symbiodiniaceae; genus Symbiodinium; species Symbiodinium kawagutii. The sequence continues at coordinate 33,933 of VSDK01019245.1, read as the reverse complement.
TTTGGATGAGACTTGTGTGCAGAAAGCAGATGTTGGGTTGGGCATCGTTATGAAGCAGTCTTGGTGGAGCCGATTTGGTCGCGGGCCTGGTGCCCGTGAGCAACGCTCCAGTTGCACGTACGTGTGCCTGGCCTCCCCAGACATTGCGTTCCAGGCCAAGCTACCCCAGGTTTGGCTAGGTAATCGCCCCAATTTCCGTCAAGGCTCCCTGGCTGAATGTTCAGCCCGTCAGCCGCAGAAAGTATTATTGCGGCGTGAGAAATTTGCATAGGGAACCAAATCTGTCATGCTGCGGGTGTTGGCCCAGGTTGCAGGCAGTGCTGCGGAGATGGGCCCCAACGGTGCTGCATTTATTTAGACGTTGCGCCCCAGCACATTTCAGTGGACATGTGTGAAGAAGCAGCTCGCCTTGGGATCTGGTTATGTTTTATCTTTTCAAAACTGACATTCGTGTGTCAAGTTGCCCACACGCATATATTCTCAGCAATGCAGCATATGTACAGACAATGTCTGCAGCAAGTGCAGCTGTCAGGCCATGGGGTGGTGTCAGATGCCGAATGGTTTGACATCATGTTTTTTTTGTCAACCTCTTTTCTCTGCGGTCGCCGCTGGCGACCAGCTTTTGAAGCCAATGGTATTATTGGCGACCGGTCCAATTTGAGTGTTGCCTTGCAAAAGCATGGCTTCCAACATTGGGTGACGCCGGCTGTGGATGGCGCAATCCCCAGGCCCAGCCAGCAAGAGCCCCAAGCTTTGTGGCCAAGAAAATCTTTGCCTTACTGGAAACTTTTGACTCCTTTGTTGCCTTGCCTGGATTAGAGTTTGCAAAACTTTGTTCAGAAAGGAGCCGAAGAAAGCGTACTGTACATGGGCGTTTTTTTCATCATGCGTATTCGGAGGACGATGAACCAGCGAGAAAATTGAGTGCCCATGTCCGGCCGCAATTTTTTTCTCTGACCATTGCTTCTGGCCTTTCATCGTTTCGGCCGCTATTATTGTTTCCAGGCTCAGAAGATAGGAGGTTCAGCGATGTGGCTCAGCCATGGGCCTTGAGGTCCAACGCGCGAAAGCAGAACTTGCAAGATGTCGCAAGCAGTTGTGGAGAGAGCCTCCGATTTCACAGTGGTTTGTCGCCATGCCTTTGCAAGAGCTGCTGAGCTTGGGAGACAATGAGTATGTGGCGCAGAAGACGGCTGAATTCTTGGCAGAGCATTGCGCAGCCATTTGGGTATTCACGAAGTGAATACTGTTTCGGGGGTTGCGCCCAGCAACGCAGCTGTTTTCCAAAAGTACGCGTCCAATTGTCCAGCAACTGCTGCTTTGCTCGCTTCTGCAGCTGGTAGAGATTCTGGACGGCTTCGCCGTTCTTGGATGAGGAATTTTCGGAAAAATGAAAATTGTCTCGGCGCAGCCGCCGGCCGGCGCCGAACTGCAGCGCCGCCGACATCCACGACAAGGTGGCGGAGCCATTGATTCTAGTGTTTGATTGTTCAATTTTTTTTCAAATTTTTCTCAATTCGTTGTACAGTGTTTGTCCCATGCGCGTGTGATTTGGTGTTGCCGCGCCAAAAGACATTCAACTTTGTGTCGTCCAATTGCGAGCAAGTCATTAACGTCAATTGCTGGTTGATTACGGGGCCCTATTTGTTTTCTGCATGACACAGATTCCAGGTCTGGATTTTGAAATTGTTCATATGGGGCTTGCAATTGAAAATTGAAGCGTGTGTCATGGTTTTCAGACCAAATTTGGTTGCAATTTTCCGACCATTTTGGGATCGGCCAGCCAGGTGGCAGCATGGTTTCACTGGCTCGACTTCATAAAGCAACAAGGGCAACTATGCGGCAAAGAGCTTCTTCATCTTGCTTTGGATGAGACTTGTGTGCGGAAAGCAGATGTTGGGTTGGGCATCGTTATGAAGCAGTCTTGGTGGAGCCGATTTGGTCGCGGGCCGGGGGCCCGCGAGCAACGCTCCAGTTGCGCGTGCGTGTGCCTGGCCTCCCCAGACATTGCGTTCCAGGCCAAGCTACCCCAGGTTTGGCTAGGTAATCGCCGCAATTTCCGTCAAGGCTCCCTGGCTGAATGTTCAGCCCGTCAGCCGCAGAAAGTATTCTTGCGGCGTGAGAAATTTGCATGGGTAAGCAAATCTGTCATGCTGCGGGTGTTGGCCCCAAGTAGTGCTGCATTTAGACGTTGCGCCCCAGCACATTTCAGTGGACATGTGTAAAGAAGCAGCTCGCCTTGGGATCTGGTTATGTTTTATCTTTTCAAAACTGACATTCATGTGTCAAGTTGCCCACACGCATATATTCTCAGCAATGCAGCATATGTACAGACAATGTCTGCAGCAAGTGCAGCTGTCAGGCCATGGGGTGGTGTCAGATGCCGAATGGTTTGACATCATGTTTTTTTTTGTCAACCTCTTTTCTCTGCGGTCGCCGATGGCGACCAACTTTTGAAGAAGCCAATGGTATTATTGGCGACCGGTCCAATTTGAGTGTTGCCTTGCAAAATCATGGCTTCCAACGTTGGGTGACGCCGGCTGTGGATGGCGCAATCCCCAGGCCCAGCCAGCAAGAGCCCCAAGCTTTGTGGCCAAGAAAATCTTTGCCTTACTGGAAACTTTTGACTCCTTTGTTGCCTTGCCTGGATTAGAGTTTGCAAAACTTTGTTCAGAAAGGAGCCGAAGAAAGCGTACTGTAGAATAGGTTCATTGCATCGTAATCGTTTCTTTCGCAAACAGGAGTTCCTGCCGTGGGTGAGAGCTTCCAAGGCCCGTTGCTCAAACCAGTGGGCGATCCACCGCAGCATCCAGCAGTGTTAGGTCGGGATCCTGCCTTTGCGCAGGTTTCCGCAGCCGTTTTACCCAGCCCCCCGGGCGGGGAGGCTCGCTCGCGCGCGTCCGGTGCCATGGATGCAGATTGCTGATTGGATGTAAGGAGATGCTGTGACAAACCAAACCGCGCTTGGTACCAGCAAGCAACCAACAAGCTGCTAGCAATCTACAAACCAGACCAAGGTCCAGAGCCACGACTCATCACCGTCACACACGAAAAGTGATTCGGTGATACTCGTACTGGATATGGTCCTGGTTGGATCTATCCACCACGGTGGTCGGCAACAGGTGCCATGTGTCTCATTGTGATAAATGACTCTTGTTCCCCACCGCCGTTTTGGGGATTTGGCGCGCCTCAGTGCGACCTTGGGGTGCTTGTAGCTCCCATGATCCCAGAGACAGACGAAGGTCGTTTGTTGCGCTCAGGAAAAAGAAAGGTAGACGTACAGCATTCAATATTGGAAGCGACTGAAAACAGGAGAACGAGTCTGAGCTTTCTTGCCGTCTCAAGAAGGAGACTGAACAGAATCACACCCGGAGTGCGGCGCTTTCACAAGCCGTCTGCTGCCGAAACGCCTAGCCTTAGCCCAGGCTTTTGCTGGTTGTTTCAATAGCAGGCTGCTTGACGGCGCTGCGTACCGTGGCTATGGAGCGTTGCAGAGTACCCTAGACAAGCCATGTGCAAAATAATATATCCAGGAGTGCCCCGCATGGGCGGGTTCTCTGCTCAGTCGACGAGGTGCTAAGCAATGTCTTCTTTGGGATGACATGCATCCAGTCCTCGTGTGTCGAGATCTGTCCAAGTTCCACAAACAGAATACATTGAGTACTCGGCGCAGAGCATCAGCAGCAGTGCGTATGTTCCTGATGGACGATTGGTGAGGGTATCCGTGGTGTGGAACATAGCAGACTTTCCTGCAATTGCAATGTCGATCTGATATTTTCTATTCACTGGAGTGGCAGACGGCAAGTGAGCGCTCGAGAGTAGATCAGGAGGTGGCTCGAAGAATTTCAATTTGACTTTGTCTGAGTCTCCCGTCTCGAATGATTTCACACCGGTCTCAATTGACTTCCGATTGCCCCTGCTGGATATGATGCACTGTAGGGGATGATGGTATACTACTGCTTGTGCTTACACTCCAGGCACAGGTAAGCTTCTTACAGGAGTCTATGCAGTCATGCGACAAAGGTCACGGATTGAGTACTTGTTCGTTTCTTTGGCTGGGTTTTCGCTGTGTTGATTCGCTCATTGTTTGGGGGGGCTGGGGCCCCCCTCTGTGTTTTAGCTCTCTTACATTGTATATTTTTGCCTTTACTGTGCATACACCTGGAGAACTGGAATCGGCAATTTTCTATTGGATTGTACGAAGATGCTCCTGTGGGGATGCGAATGGTTCTTGCCAATTCAAGTCGTCTGGAGGACAGCATTCAAGAACATGAATAGTAAGCAGTGGATGGAGGAAATGCAAATTTTGAGACGCTGAGGCCTGGATGGTCGTCTTCTGAGCAGAGTGAGTGCGGAGTTTCACACGCTTCACTTAGTTTCTTAGTTATCTTTTGCTCTTTTCATTGGTGAGATGATGATCTGGTCTTGCCGGTTTGGGTTCTTGTTTGGCTTGGCTTGGTTCTTTGTTTTGGGCTGGTTGGTTGTTTGTTTTGTTTCTTTGTTTCGCTTGCCTCCATCTCGTCACCAGTCAATTAGTGATCCCACTGCTTCTACTGCAGCCTACTCGGACATTCAGCGACCTGTGTTTAGTGCACGTGAGGCGCTACCCGGGGAAAAAAAAATCACTGCCCTGAGAACGTTTGACCTCCTCTTGCTCCTCCGGTTTTATTTTGCTGATGAGTTCATCGATCTACACTGGCTTTGGCTATCTTGAGTTCGTCTCTGGCTTTTGTCTCAGTGCTTGTGTATCGGGACGAACACTTGGGACTATGAGCTGGCATATATTCTTGTTCGTATGCTGCTTTTGGCAACGGTATTGGGCATCACATTCATATGTTCTTGCCTTGACGACGTTGATTGACTTGTCTCTCGTTCTGCCACATAGTTACAACCTGCTGGCTCGTCGGTCGGTTTTCACCTTTGCTGCCCCGGACGGGACTTTGGATCTACATTTGGACGATCGAAATTTCCCAGAGATGTTACTGCTTACGTGATAGCTGCTTGGCTCAGTAGCTTCTTTAGCTTAGTCTTAGGTTTTTTTTAGTTAATGTCAGCTTTCGAGCGGATTGGGGTCCTTGGCGTTTCACTGCTGTGTCGATTTATGGATGATCTATGACCGTGGCCACAGAGCCCACACGGCGCCTGAGCACAAAAAAATGCTCTCAACATTTGTCAACCAATCAACTATAAAAATCAAGTCGCACAAACAGGGCTCGGTGAAAAACATCATTACCCCCGAAGGAGTGAAGTTTCAGCCCGCGATTTGGCCAGTCCATCATTGGGATGTATGCGTGCGAACCCGCGCAAATTGGGACCTTTGGCGTCAATGTAATTTTTTTGAAAATAAGGTATGTTTTTTCAGTAAAGTCAATCAATCAGATCTGCAATTTCAACCTTGGCAGCCGAAGGCGGGCTTGTTCGGCATGTAAGCAATGGGAATGCTGCTGCAGACTATGGGCGGCACTTCGTGTGACTAAAACAATCAAACAATTGGCTCCAAAACTTTTAGCTGAGTTATCGTATTTGGAGGCACCGCCGCCCAATCGCCTGGTTGTTGGCAACGGCAATATGTTTGCCAAACATGCTGCGGACGTCCCAGCCGTCCTCGACATGCACGGTTCAAAAAGAAAACTCGTTTGGTCCATCGATCTTGTGGCACTTGGGCAGTATCGCCATGCACGGTTCAAAAGGAAAACTCGTTTGGTCCATCGATTTTGTGGCACTTGGGCAGTATTGCAGTATGGCATGCTTTGTTTTTGCCGGCTCCATTTGGAAATTGCCATCCCCAAAAAACATGTGGCATGAGTCAACGGTTTACCCGTCAATACAAAAATGGTCAAAACTTTGGATTACACCAAACCATCAGGACATTTCGCAATTTCCGACTGCATTTAAAATTTTTCCCCTTGCAAATTGTGTCATTTTGTTGTCGCAGTTTTTGGATGGCCGTCCAATTTTTTTTCCTGTAGGTTTGGCCCTATTGTTTCGAGCGCAGGGGCGTACAACACTTCCAGGCCATCCAGTTTGTTTGGCCGTCGGTGGTGCAAAAACGTATTGTGTTATTCTTGCCAATTGTTTGGTCCAGCTGCCACCTGGGTTGCGAGTCAATGCCGCTGAAATTCAGGCACGCACACATGCGTAATTAGTCATTCGCCACTCTCCTCCATCAACGCGTGCCCATCCAACAATCGACTTCAACATTTACGGGCAATTCGGACTGCGTCAGCAGCACTGTCGCCATGCCAAAGAAAACAATTGGGGTCACCATTGCGTTAACCAGCCCTCAACCGCGATTCGCTGAAACGTGTTGGTTGGTAGAGTGTTCCAAAAGGATTGAACCCAGCGCAAACTAAATGCACCAGATGTTGGAAACTTCCAAGCCCACGTTTTGGTAAATAATGTATTTGTTTTTCGACATTGTTGTTGGTAGCATCCGTCGGCAGCACTCTCGAACGTTTCCACTGATGTCGAGTGATGTCCGCGATTTGCTTGTACGTGTTGTCAATTTTTTGGGTTTTGAATTCGTTCAATTGCAAACCAGCCTTCTTACATTCTCGACAAGTAGCACCCGCCATGTAAATTGGTTCACGGAACGGTTTCGAGTACAGAACAAACTGATTTGCATGTGGTGATTTGTCAAAAGTCTTTTCTCTCTCCAACATTTGAGTCTGTGAGTGGTCAACTGTGGTTTCCATGCTGGATAGTTTGTTGCAGATTAGCGTTGAACAGTGGCCGGCCGTATGACAGCATAATTAACAAATTCCAGCGGTTGTGTCACAGAAATCGCGGAGTGCTCTGCCAGAACAACCGTTTGCGACCGGCCGAACGTTTTTGTAAATGAATTGCTGACCAGCAAGGCACGCCGGATTGTTGCACAAAAGTTGCCACATGTTCGTCCCATGCGTGCCAAATCGCATGCGACGGAAAATTCTAATCCAGACGTGACAGCGGCCCAGCTGAGCGTAACAATTTTCGTAATTGTATACCCATTTCCTGCAAGTCAGCCCTGTGACTTGCAGGTTTTGATGTAGCGAAGCAAGCAGCAGCAGTCCCAGTGGCACCGAAACATTTGAGACGCTGACAAATTGAATTCGTTTTGGCACGGTGCAAATGGACATTTGTTTCAAAACCTGGTTGTTTCGAACCCGAGGGCGCCAGCAGGCAACCCAACCATTCTTGGCAGGATGACGATTCCAACAATTGCACTTCGTCGTCGGCAACCCTGATCAAAAATTTTGTATTTGAAGTTCTGGTTAGAAAAAATTGTTTTCGCAGCGGACAACAATATCAGTGAGAGATTCATTCAATGACATGCTGCGTATCGGGCCTTGGGAACGTAAATGGCACAGGGCCTTGTTCACTCTGTTGCCAGAAGCTCGGGGTCAGTTCTGGGCCCAATTTCTTGGGGATTGCTGCTGTGCTCAACGTGACCACGTATGTCAGGCCACGTGGAATCCCGGACGCCCCACCGGGCATAGATCAAACTGGATTCCGGACGGAACGGGCATCAATGATGCTTGGGTGGTTTTGGAAACACTATGCGGTTAATGTTTGGAGTGGAATTCTCGGGCGTGGTTTGCAAACCCTGATTTGACCAAAGCGTTTGCTCGCGTTGAGCCCGATTTTTTTCCAAACATGGCTGGAACATGGCGTGAGTAAGAGTATTTGCGCGCTTCCTTCGGTTTTCTGTCAGTAGCAAGCTGGCTGCCTCACAAACAGAAAAGAAATCCCCAAAAAGGGGTGAAATGAGGAGATGTGATCAGCCCCGTTCTGTTCAACGCCGCCTTGGAATCAACAATGCGTAACGGAAAGTGAAATTGCAACACCATGGCGTCGACATCGGTGAGGGCGAACATTTCACAAACATCCGCTTCGCTGATGTTTTCTAGCTTTATGCCACTTCTACATGATTGACGTTTTCATTGTGGAACTTGCATGTGCTGAATGGCGATTGAACACAAGGAGACACGAAAACCACGACCACCGTTGGCATGACGAAGGCTTGCCGCGTGGAGGTTGGTGGTTCCACGGGGGGAGGTTCTGCGTGGCGCAAACGCGCGCATATTTTCTGGCCGGTTGTTGCCAGGAAATGTGCAAAACAAATTGGATACTGAAACCACACATGGTTTGCAAATGGTTTGGGCCAAATATCACGAACATAAACATGTCGTGACAGACCGTCACTTGTCTTTGAAACCACGGTTGCAAGTTTTCGATGCGTCAATTTCCCCGACGGCATTGTTTGGTTTGGTTTCATTGCCATTCGTTGCGCCGCAACTTCAAAGGACCAATGTTGCGCAGCGCCGAATGTTCGTGCAAATGTTGATTGTGGAGCCGTGGAGTGCCAGGATGGGAGAAATGTGAAGCAAAAAAAGACGGCGGACTGCCAATTGCCCTGGAAAATAACCTAGCTCACTCATGGTTGGATTCCTTGATCAAACGACAAATTTTTTGTGCTGCAGGCATCGTTTGTTCCAACTGTTGCCCTGGATTGGCTGCCCTGTGGGACCGTGGTGGGAATTGGTCAAGTCATTTTATCGCAGGTGATGGATGCGGATTGGTGGCCGAACTCCTGCACCATGCGCTTGGTGTTTTTTTTGGCCGGAGGGTTCTTCTGCAAAACGTTTGCCTACATGATCTTACGCCGAATTGATGGCATATTTGATTCACATCAACCAAACGCGTTGAAGAACGTCTAGTCATGGCAACCTTGGTTTGAGACAAAGCTTGGCCGTCCGACGCCCCAATCCGGACTTCAGATGGGAATGACAGGTGTGTAAAAAGGGTTGTAGATGGGTCACGTGCAATGTTGAAGCGCGGGCAATGTGGAAGACCATTTTCCCCGCAAGATGGGTATCCCCACCTGCCAAATTTCACATAACATGCGAATAAGGAGGGGGGTCGCGAATAAAAAATTTACAAGCCGCAACTAGATTTTCATATGCTGAAGGAGGGTGCCCGTTGGAAAAGTCTGGACAAAGAGAAGTGCGCGGTTTCCAGCCAGAAACATATTGTGCAACGATGGGTTTTCTTGTAAAACAGCCCCAGGTGTCGGTACTGCCGTGACTATAGTTTAATTTTGAAAGCCGGATTGAATGCTGAATCATTCGCACATATCATGCGAGCAGCGCTGGATTCAAAAAATGTTATGCAAGTAAATATGGATCAATTTCCCAAACGAACAGGTGTGAAATGTTTGTTTGCAATGCTCACCTTGCGTTAAATTTTCCCCTTCCCAGGGCACGTTTGGAAAAAAGTGGCAGCTGGAAAAAAAAATGTTTGGAAACCAAACAAAAAAAACAAGAAAACCTTATTTGCAACCCCAAGTCCTTATTTGCACCTTCGAATCCTCATTTGCAACCTTGAGGTCCTGATTTGCGACCCCGAGGTTGCAAATGTGGATCCGGCATATACTTTTTGGGGGGCCCAACGTTGGTCTTTAATGGCTGGCTCTGACATAGTACATGAGGAATCCTGACTCTGAGATACTAAAGTTGAAAGCCGGCTTGGATGCTGAATGATTCAAACGTATCGTATGAGCTGGAACCTGAACATGGTGCTGCGAGCAAAGGTAGTAAATCGTATGTTCTTTATTCGCAAGGCCAACTCTTATTTGCAACCTCGAAGGTCATTTGTGAAATTTAGCATCCCCACCTGACCACAACATTAGCATTTCAGCAGGTCAGGGCTTTTTGCTTTTGGCCTGCACGCCGGTTGGCGGGCCCACTTTGGGCACAGGCGCCTTTTGACAAAGTGAAACTGTAAAAGGCGGTACGAGAAGCAGAACGAGGAGAAGTCGTCCTTGTGTTCTTGCCATTGTCCACTGTCCAATGCGGTCCAAGTGCCCAAATTTTTATACCTGCAGAAATCTGCCAATTTGGTTGTCCACATGCTTCTGGGGCGTCCCCGCCGCAGTCCATCGTGAGTCCAATGTAAAATTCGTCGCACCCATCTGTTCGCAAGCAATGAAGCGATGTGTCGCGCAAGGTTCCATTGTTGTGTGCACCAAATTTCAGCCCATGTCGGTATTCCTGCCCCGGAGACAAGTACACGGACTCGTTCGTTCCAATCATGTAAAATGTCATGCCATTAGTTCGACCAGTCAGTGCCTGAAGGTGGACGCACGATGCCCCGGCAAAGTTTTCGAAAAACAACGTCACATTTGTCCAGTTGTTTCTTATAAATTGTTTTATCCCCTGCAGCAAAGCATGCCACCGAGGAGATGCACGCATCAAAATATTTCAACCGGCTTCTAAGCCCAGCTTGATGATCGAGAACAAACTGTTTGTTTGCCAAAAACGCTTTCGTCGCCTGCTGTAAATGATATGCCAGATCCGCATCTTGGCCGGCAGAACCCTAGGCACTTAGCAAGGACCCAAGCCAGCGTTGACTCGCTTCCAGCAAGTCGGGGCAACCATCAATAAACTTTGGAAAAAAAGGGGCGCGTGGAATCGACGGAGGCTCTGCGTAAAAATGTCGTGGTGTTGGGACAGCGATTGACTTTACACCTCTGCCCTAGGAAGCTGCTTCCGGGAATGGGGGGGTCAACTCCACTCAGGGCGGTCGTGCACTTGTTTTTGGTCCCATGGAGGCGGTGATTTTTTTTTTTTTTTTTTTTTTGGCGCCTGCTCTCCCGAACATATGATTGCAGTCCCGTCAAGACAAAGGGGCGAAGTAACCAACTGCGAAAATTCCAAATCACAAAGTTGCATGTAGCGCATTGAACGAGCGTTCGCAAAATTCGGGCAACATATCTCACTACATGTTTGTTGTGTATGCAGGCAAGCGCGAAACGGCAAGGAAATAAAATTGCCGCACCAATTGCGATAGGGAACCCGAAAACATCGTTGAAACTAGTGATGTGCCCTGTGACCAGAACATGTTGCTTGAAGAAATGCCCGGCCAAGTGTAAGCCGAAGGGATTGCGGACGCTGCGCGTTCAATGTGTTGAGTTGCTCACGCAACCACTGGAAATTTGCTGGAAAAGTGGTTCCGATACGACTTAGCCATAACGACTCTGACCCCTGCCCGTTTTCAGGCCCACGACCTGTGTGTTTCCCAAGTTCTTGTCGTTTCCTGAATCACCTTTTCCGCCCTGCGCTTCGGCAAGCGGGTCTGATTCTGACTTTGTGCGTGCACGTCCGAAGGCCACCCATTTAAGGCGCAGGCGGGGTTAAAAAAATTTGGTTTGAACCAGGTACGTCGGCCCAGAAAGCGAGATCAAACTGTACGAACACTTGCGCGCTCTTGATAAAATATGGTAAAATCGGCTTACAAGTGCTGGGTCGCTTTGGCGAACCAAGCTTGCAACCGCCAACCCACATCCAAATACCCTGTTCTTGCTTGGGCCAAAGCCTGGAATGGAGAGCCACGAGGTTGTTGGACCTGGTAGCAGAACGTCGGTGATGTTGTGTTTTTGCGGTCCTGGTGTCACGGCGCGAAGTAGCATGTCCCATGCGCGCACCGTTGAACCAACAAAATTGTGAAAAAAAATGTCCGAAATTGCAAGTATTTGCTTCCCATATTGCAGGGTGCCAACTCAGCACATGTTTGGCCCAGCGATTTCGTGGCAACCGCGCCTGAGCAACCAAATTTAAAATGGTGACGGAAGCAATATCAAGCACCTGACACGTTTTTCATTCCACTGATGCAAAATTTTGTGCCAGGGCGTATCCCAAGAGATATGTCCAGGAAGGCCTGCAAGGAGCGACTTAGCCATAATGTGTGATGTATCGCGTTCGTTCTTGGACTCGAAGTAAGCTACTTTGGCCACCGGAACGATTTCCGAAAGGGGCCGACCCTGGAATGCAGCCGCCATAACATCGTCAAGGGGAGCAACGCGAGTGTCCCGTTTTTTCAATCCATTGTTGACGGCAGTGATCCAACTCGACATGTGCATTTGGAGACGGCGCAACTCGTTTTGGAGTCCTTGCGTGCTCTTTGTGCCAAAGTCCAAGTGTGCATTTGTGCGTGGGCGTTGTTGCGATTCTTTTTCAATTTTGCCGGCAGGGTCACGGGCATTAGTTTTTGCACACGTTTTTCCTTCTCGTCAAGAGCATGTGACGGCGACGTTGTTGAGGAATTCGATGTGGGCTCACCGTAGCCGGATAAGGTGTAGAATGGTTTTTGCAATGCCAACTCGGGAATGCAACCGATGGTCTTGCCAGATATTGAGGAAGCAGTTTCGTATCGCAACGACGGCAATTAATGGACAAAACTTTTGGACCGCAGCAACGAGCAAGTGGACTCCAACCAATGAGTGGCACCACAATTTTTCCCGTGAACTAAAACGCAAGCAAAATCGTCCATCAAAGCGTTGGCATGACAATTAAAGGTAACAAAATGCGATGAAGTATGTTCGGATGACGTGGGTCATAGTTGCACGGGCCCAGAGAGAATGGCCACTCTTGCAACAAGTGCGTGCACAGTTTTACCGCAACGTGTAACCCGTGAACGGCCCCCAACCCTTGGACGATCCAGGCGGCTCGGACGCGTGAAAGAAGAAAACAAAATCTTGCAACCATGAGAATCGGCAACTTCACATTCCCAGTTGTTGTGCGGATGTGTGCACGCATGCCCGTGAGCTGGGTTGCAGCAAAATTGGGAATCGAGGATTTGCAAGGTTAGACGCGTGCAACGAAACAAAAATTTGTTTTAAAGGTGCAAATGTGGTGCATCTAATTGTTTTTGATAAACACATGTGTTCATGAGTTTTTGAGGCGTATATTTTTTTGTTCCCATTTTTTCCGGTCGCAAATTTGGATTGTACGAAGGACATGGGGAATGGAAAATCAAATTTGACAGGTTTGTTCTTTGCCATCTATTCTGTACACCTTTTGGGGCGCTTCGGGCCATGATGATCTAGAATTTGATGATGCATGATTAATCTGTCTGTCCACATGGGGAATGGAAAACATTTTGAAAGGCGTGTTCTTCACCAATCCATGCTGTGGACCTTTTGGGGTTTTGGGCCATGATAATTGAAAATTTGACCATGCATCATTGGTCCTTCTAGAAGTTTCGGAAATGGGAAAACAATTTCAAACAAATTGTTCTTTAGCAATCCATTCTGTGGGCTTCATGGGCACTTTGGGCCATGATAACGCAGGATTTGACAATGCACCATTGGTCCGCCTAGCTAGCAATGTTAGTGTGGACCATGTATGTGTTTCTGTGCATTTCTATCCATGTGTTTATGCATATGCATGCGTGGTCTATGACCACAGGATGTTCTGACTTCAAGTCGGCCAAACCACGGGAATTGTTTGCTCATGGGGCATGGCACTTTTTCAAGTCCTCCAACCGACACGTTGCATTGCAAGTCATGACTGGGCACGCCGCGGCAAAGGGTAGTTTCACCACGGATTGACCAACTAATGGGCTGATGCAATTTTTGTATGGGAAATGACAATGGTGGAAATCAAAGTTTTTGAAATTGCAAATGAGCCATGGCACTTTTGGACATTTCGCATTTCGGCCAATCCCTGCACCCCTGGAGCGTGAAGGCGGGATAGAGTGACTGGTACGGGATTTTAAGCAGCGTGAATTCTCCGAACTTGTTTGATGTAAAGGGACCATAGTCATCTAGATTTGCTTCTGTGTTTGCTAGGCGGGTATCGAGTGCAGTTGGGAGAGTGAAGAGGATTGCATGCAAGCCCTCGACGCGGTAGAAACAGCAAACAGGGAACTCAGGGATGCAATTGCGAGGAAACCATCAACTCTTTTAGAGCCAAGTATATGTTCCATCGCACTGCAGATGAACGAAATCCTTTCCTCCATGTACAATCGAATGCTGACTATGTCCAGTGGGGGTCGTGTAAGGAGAGTGGCCAGTGCTGTTGGATTAGCAGTTCATGGCTTGGCATTCGAGCTGTTTGATGGAGCCCGAATTGGAAAGTTTTTGCGTGCAAATGGAAGTGAAACATCGTTGGGGGACGAGGACCTCTTTGCTTTGGGGGCTGAATGGCATAGCTTAAAGCCTGGAGAGTATTTGGTCAAAGTCTCGGGTTTCAACAATGGGCAAAGGACCTACTTGGCTCACACGTTGACTTTGCACCTCAGCACTGGGCGGGAGCTTGAATTTCGCTCTGACAACAATCAGCTCCGTGCCGAATCCTTCGAATTCAAAGCTCGTGAAGGTCATGAGATCGTAGAGCTGAAGTTTTGCTTCGGAGGCTGCGCAGACATTGAACAAGTTCCTTTTGCACTCTGGGGAGCCAAGCGCGGCATAATCAAGCGCAGACTACAGGATCTCCGTCCGAATGTTCTGGAATTGCTTGCAGTGGCTGCGCAAATTCGAGGACACACGAGCTCTGAACGGAAGTATGCTTTGCTGCTAGCAGATTGGATGGGTTTTGGTGACCTGGATTTCATAAGGGTGATTAAGGGTTTTCACGACTCAGAAGATTTCAAGACTGACACAATTCCAAAGTATTGGAACGTTGCAGTTGGACCTACGAAATTCGTGGTTGACACCGATGACCACGAAGCGATTCAAAAACTAATGGATGCTTCGTTTCAAAAAGTATACTCCAGGGACCGCAAGAAAGAAAAAGTCCCTGACGGCTTGAAGTTGGAAAAGGCGTTTCGGATCCAAAACGCGCTGAGCTGGGCGAGTTTTGCGACTACGCTTCAGGCAGTGCAACAAGACCTGGATGGCGTACAGGATGCTTTCTATGTTCCTGACATCATTACTCGAGGTTTCCACCTTAGATGGGCAAGGGATGAGGGATGGGTATCAAAAAGACAATTTTTATTACCTTGTATTTGATTTCCAAAGCAAGTACCATGTGTTGAAGATCTCAAAGCGGGAGTCTCTGCGTCTTTGAGTTTTGATGCAATGAAATTTGTGTTTCACACGTCTGGCTGTTGCGTGTGCCACAGCTTTCAGAGGCGCCAGTCGATTCTTGGCTGGGCAGGAATAGCAGAACTATTTTCTTGGCAGAAGCACAAATGGTATCCAAAAGTGGAACTTGTATCAAAAACACACTGTACGAACTTTAGGACACATGTGTGCACTACAGACAGGAACATCCGCTGTTCAGCAAATCAACTGCGCACATGAAGTACTAGGTTGCTGAACGCTCATGAAGTACAGTAGCTTTTGGATACCTAGATTGGATTAACTATAGTTTCCTGGTGCTTTGCAACTCTGCAGTCCAAACAATATTGACAGATCTGAGGGAAGCGACTTCGGGATTGTGTGCTCTTGCAGCGCTTTGGCGTTGGGCAACTCTATGTTTGAAATCGAATCGCTTGGGGTCGTAGTTGTTTGGCGTTTTGCCAGTCTTCAACTTGCCCACTGTGTTGTCGAAGTCTCGGGCGCAATACTCGTTTTCACTTTGTCACCCTCTCAGTTCTCGAGGCACGCCTATAAAATGCGAATTGCCAACTTCCATTTTCCATAATTCTGGAAGAAATTGTAGACATGCACCAACCTTGATCCGTAGTTTCTGAGGGTTATGGGTTCCGCAACTTTGCGTTGCCAAGGTGCAGCCTGCTTCCATGAAGGTGTTTTTGTTGAAAAAAAACCTTTCTGTGTTCTCATCTCAGCCAATGTCCCTATTGAGGACTTTTTGTGTGCTTGCTGACCTCTTACGCTAATGTTCTGAGCAACTTCCAGCTGTGGAATTGGCCATCAA
This sequence comes from Symbiodinium kawagutii, assembly GCA_009767595.1. NCBI lineage: Eukaryota > Dinophyceae > Suessiales > Symbiodiniaceae > Symbiodinium > Symbiodinium kawagutii. The sequence goes on along the minus strand of VSDK01019245.1, from coordinate 18,292 downwards.
CACTTTGAACAACTCTTTGCGCACTTGCTGTTGGATGGTTTCGGACTGTCTATACGTAAAAAATCTAGAATCGTTGTGAAACCAAAGATGCAACTTGTTGTGAGGTGCTATGCAAACAATTTCTTAGCGCTATGTTGCAGCAGTTTGTCAAGAATCCTTAGATCAGATTGGTTTTGTTCCCAAGCAGCTCCCAGCCCCAGCAGTGCAAACATCCTGGAGGATGTTGTCATGCTGAGCTGCTGAGGTAAATTGCCTGGAGGCACCAAATTTGATTTGCATGAAGGATCCAATTGCGCCTGGCTGTTTCATGGTACGCATCCGGAAGCAGTTGACAAGATCGTGCAAGGCTTTTTTCGTATTGAAAAAGGGGGTGTGCGTAACGGCATGCTGTTTGGACTTGGCCTGTACTTGGCCGAATCTTGTGCAAAATCTGACGAATATTCAGAAGAAAGCCAGGATGGAAGCGGTTTACGTTGCCTGCTGCTGTGTCGGACTGTTTTGGGCAATGTGAAATACTGTGACGACATTGCCCCGGACACAACTGAGTTGGTGGAGGCGTGCCTGCGCGGGCCATTCCACTCTGTGCTTGGCGACCGTCAAAAAGTGCACGGGACATTCAGAGAGTTCATTGTGTACAATGCTGGGCAGGTGTATCCGGAGTACATTCTTTGGTACCGGCGGATTTACAATTCGCGTTAGACAATTGGAAGCTAGACCAGCTAGACGAAAGTCGATCAGCGTGTGCCGAGCCTACAGTCACGTGAGGGACCTGCAGGGATGTTGCTTCAAGTCCGGAGACGTCACGGAGACAGCCAACACTGATGCTCAGGAGGGACCGCTTTGCAAATTCGAGTGGGCGCATTTAACACTGACAGTCCTTGAAATGAGGCCTTCGACCTCTGAAACTCACAATGACGGAAGATGTTCCGTATATACATTCCAAATTGTGTCACAGGCAGTGTCTCCGCGGCTGAGCATGTAGGCAAACCAGACCGCAAAATGTCACAGGAAAGCCATTGCACCGACTCAGGTAGGTGTGCAGTTGCCACACCAGAGCTTTGATTTTAGGACATGTGGCTGCCTTCTCTGGACAAAAAGAGTCCATGAATAGGATAGACCCTGCATCGCCATTTATCAAGAAAGCAGCTGCAACCTTTTTTTGGGCCCTCAAACATGCAGGAATCACAACGGTAGCAACTTCAAAGACTTATAGCCAGAATTCTAAAAGTTGAAAAGGTATCCATAGTTTCGAACAAGACGAAAAGTTACCCAGAATTCGAAAAACCGAAAAGTTAGCCAGACATTCAAGAATTCGAAAAATCATAAATTTGAATAGTCTGAAGGTCTTGCAGAGCCAAAAGGCCAAGAGCCGATTGGCAAGTCCAAAAGGTTTTCCAAAATTCGAAAAGTCCAAAAGTTGAACGAAAAACAAAAAGTCCAAAAGGCAAAAATCGAAAGCAACTTTTCACTTTTTGACTTTTCACTCATGAATTCTCAATCCCACTCTCATCCGTTTGGTGTGTGCACTTGATCTTATTAGCTCAGGATAAACACCCTTCAGTGCACAATCACAGTCATGAGATTCAGAATTTGTAACTCTTCAGTTCAAGCTATTCAAATATCACAAAAATAGCTTGCTTTCTGGTGGCATCCATGAGCTTCAAAAAGAATAGTAGGAACCTGAGGTGTTTCCACTTTCACATGGGCTAGGAGCCGAAGCGAAAGGAATCAAATCTTGATAGTCCACAAGGCAGTGGTCTCCCTGACCTGGAATCCGAGGGTTGCAGGCCACCGCGCTCAGCAATCTTTCCTCAGCGGGTTGGAATTTCAGTCAACTGCCACTTCACATCAGCCATTCGGGTCATCAGTGCACAGTTCATAGTGGTGAATTGGCACTTGCGTTTCAAAGGCATTTGATTCATGTTAGAAGTCATCTAGAGTTGGTCTATTTAGCAAAGCTTGCTCTGCCATGGATTCCTGGGAGCAAGTCTTGTCGGAGCTGCGTCTTCTAGACTACCGGCAAGATCTTGCAGATGGAGGATGCAATAATTTTCAGGCGAGACGCAGAGAGTTCCATCCTAGCCATGTTCAGCGGCAACAAATGTATCGGTTAAGGCATGAAGCGCAATCCAGCTTAGAAACTTACAGCAGAAGAACGGACAGCAGGCCAAGTTTGATTCGGCGGACAGTGACTCCCAGCGAGAGAGAGGCCAATCACAATCAAGCAAACCAACAAACAAACAAACAAACAACCAAGCAAGCAAGCAAACAAACAAACAAGCACGCAAGCCAGCCAGCAAAAAAACAAACAAGCAAGCAAGCAAACAAAGGAACAAGCAAGCAAACACGCAAACAAACAAACAAACAAGCAAACAACCAAGCAAGCAAGCAAACAAACAAACAAGCAAACAAACAAGCAAGCGAACAAACAAGCAAGCAAGCAAGCCAACAAGCAAGCCAGCAAACAAACAAACAAGCACGCAAGCCAGCCAGCAAAAAAGCAAACAAGCAAGCAAGCAAACAAAGGAACAAGCAAGCAAACACGCAAACAAACAAACAAGCAAGCAAACAAGCAAGCAAACAAGCAAACAAACAAACAAGCAAGCAAGCAAACAAGCAAACAAACAAACAAGCAAGCAAGCAAACAAGCAAACAAACGAACAGACCAAAGGAAACGTAAAACAAGTACAACTCAGACTCTCTGTGCGCATTGCAAGCGTGCTCAGTTTGCCAAATTGTTCAAATCCCTCTTTACCAAAATCGGGCAGGCACTGATGGAGATGACCGAAGCTGACATGGAGAGATATGGCTTTGCGCGAGATGCCCTGAGAGATGCGCAGAAGGTCTTCCAGTTCTTAAAAGAAGCAAAGATCCCAAGGTATGCTGCCAAGTTCATCGAACAGGGCTTCAGCACAGTGGAGGATTTGAGTGACATGAAGCGCGAAGACCTTGAAGAATGTGGACTTGTGCCTGGACACATCAATAGGTTCTTCGCGCACCAGCAGAAGGTTTTCAATCCAGTTGGTTCCTTGGCTTTACCTGCGCCTATTGCTTCTCCGGGAGGTGGCATGTTCGGTCATTCTAGTTCCCGTTATCAGCAGTCACTCTTTGCTTCACCTTCGGTAGATCCAAGCTGGTTGTGTGCAAAAAGTATGTGTTGCTTGATATGGGACAGTGCCCAGAACAGAAACCGCACAACTTGGCGGAGGATCTTTGCAGCTGGGGGGCAGCCACTCCATTGCTCCAGTGCCCAGCCCTGCGAAAGATCTCGACACTCCCATGAAGTCGGAGGCAGCAGCCCAGAATTGGCGGCAGGCTGGTTTCCGAATGTTTCTTTTGATCTTGCTCAGTCCTTGGAAAAGGATGTATGGCAACGGACATATTTGATATATTTGTAGTTTGTATGACAACGTGTTCTGTTCAAAAACCGATTCAAATGCATAGTTCTTGTGTCAATTTGATCGTTGGGTTGCCTGGTGTGCATGTCAGTTGCATGCTTTGCAAATTGCAGCAGTGGTATGACATGATGCAAGTTGTTGGTATGGCAACCAAAATTCAATCAAGAAGTACATTGACTCATATCATGAGCTTCAGGGTGGATGCTTGTCGTGAATTTTCTGTAGGCTCCACATGATCCTTCTGCCGCATCTACAGCCGGAAAGGGTGCTGGCAAAGACATGTCGCAGGCTGGTTTCCGAATGTTTCTTTTGATCTTGTTCAGTCCTTGGCAAAGGATGTATGGCAACGGACATGTTTGATATATTTGTAGTTTGTATGACAACGTGTTCTGTTCAAAAACTGATTCAAATGCATAGTTTTTGTGTCAATTTGATCGTTGGGTTGCCTGGTGTGCATGTCAGTTGCATGCTTTGCACATTGCAGCAGTGGTATGACATGATGCAAGTTGTTGGTATGGCAACCAAAGAATCAATCAAGAAGCACATTGCCCCATATCATGAGCTTCAGGGTGGATGCTTGTCGTGAATTTTCTGTAGGCTCCACTTGATCCTTCTGCCGCATCTACAGCCGGAAAGGGTGCTGGCAAAGACATGTCGCAGGCTGGTTTCCGAATGTTTCTTTTGATCTTGCTCAGTCCTTCGCAAAGGATGCATGGCAACGGACAAATTTGTATGACAACGTGTTCTGTTGACCAAACGGATTCAAACGTACAGTTCTTGGATCAGTTTGATCTTGGGGTTGCCTGGTGTGCATGTCAGTTGCATGCTTTGCACATTGCAGCAGTGGTATGACATGATGCAAGCTGTTGGTATGGCAACCAAAATTCAATCAAGAAACACATTGATTCATATCATGAGCTTCAGGGTGGATGCTTGTCGTGAATTTTCTGTAGGCTCCACATGATCCTTCTGCAGCATCAACAGCCGGAAAGGGTGCTGGCAAAGACATGTCACCGTGGGCCCCTGATACGCAGGATTGGCGGCAGGCTGGTTTCCGAAAGATTTTGTTTTTATTTTTCACCTTGCTCAGTCCTTGGCAAAGGGTTGTATGGCAACGGACATATTTGAGATATTGGTAATTTGTACGAAACCGTGTTCTGTTGACCAAACGGATTCAAATGCATAGGCTTTTGTGTCAATTTTATTGTTGGGTTGCCTGGCATGCATGTCAGTTGCATGCTTTGCACATTGCAGCAGTGGTATGACATGATGCAAGTTGTTGGTATGGCAACCAAAAATCAATCAAGAAGCACATTGACTCATATCATGAGCTTCAGGGTGGATGCTTGTCGTGAATTTTCTGTAGGCTCCACATGATCCTTCTGCAGCATCAACAGCCGGAAAAGGTGCTGGCAAAGACATGTCACCGTGGGCCCCTGATACGCAGGATTGGCGGCAGGCTGGTTTCCGAAAGATTTTATTTTATTTTTCACCTTGCTCAGTCCTTGGCAAAGGAACTTTGGCAACGGACATATTTGATAGATTGGTAATTTGTACGAAACCGTGTTCTGTTGACCAACGGATTCAAATGCATAGGCTTTTGTGTCAATTTTATTGTTGGGTTGCCTGGCATGCATGTCAGTTGCATGCTTTGCACATTGCAGCAGTGGTATGACATGATGCAAGTTGTTGGTATGGCAACCAAAATTCAATCAACAAGCACAATGACTCATATCATGAGCTTCAGGGTGGATGCTTGTCGTGAATTTTCTGTAGGCTCCACATGATCCTTCTGCAGCATCAACAGCCGGAAAGGGTGCTGGCAAAGACATGTCACCGTGGGCCCCTGATACGCAGGATTGGCGGCAGGCTGGTTTCGGAAAGGTTTCTTTTCTTTTTTTAGCCTTGCTGCGTTCTTGGCAAGGGATGTATGGCAACGGACATATTTGACTTTTTTTGTTAATTTGTATGACAACGTGTTCTGTTCACGAAACGGATTCAAATGCATAGTTGCTGGATCAGTTTGATCTTGGGGTTGCCTGGTGTGCATGTCAGTTGCATGCTTTGCACATTGCAGCAGTGGTATGACATGATGCATGTTGTTGGTACGGAAACCAAAATTCAATCAAGAAGCACATTGACTCATATCATGAGCTTCAGGGTGGACGCTTGTCGTGAATTTTCTGTAGGCTCCACATGATCCTTCTGCAGCATCAACAGCCGGAAAGGGTGCTGGCAAAGACATGTCACCGTGGGCCCCTGATACGCAGGATTGGCGGCAGGCTGGTTTCCGAATGTTTCTTTTGATAAAGGATGTATGGCAACGGACATAATTGTATGACAAGGTGTTCTGTTCACGAAACGGGTTCAAATGCACGGTTCTTGGATGAGTTTGATCTTGGGGTTGCCTGGTGCGCATGTCAGTTGCATGCTTTGCACATTGCAGCAGTGGTATGACATGATGCAAGTTGTCGGCATGGCAACCAAAATTCAATCAACAAGCACATTGACTCATATCATGAGCTTCAGGGTGGATGCTTGTCGTGAATTTTCTGTAGGCTCCAC
>VSDK01019245.1:0-11390 GCA_009767595.1 Symbiodinium kawagutii | reverse complement strand
TTGACTCATATCATGAGCTTCAGGGTGGATGCTTGTCGTGAATTTTCTGTAGGCTCCACATGATCCTTCTGCAGCATCAACAGCCGGAAAGGGTGCTGGCAAAGACATGTCACCGTGGGCCCCTGATACGCAGGATTGGCGGCAGGCTGGTTTCGGAAAGGTTTCTTTTGATCTTGCTCAGTCCTTGGAAAAGGATGTATGGCAGCGGACATGTTTGACATATTTGTAGTTTGTATGACAACGTGTTCTGTTCCCGAAACGGATTCAAATGCATAGTTCTTGGATCAGTTTGATCTTGGGGTTGCCTGGTGTGCATGTCAGTTGCATGCTTTGCACATTGCAGCAGTGGTATGACATGATGCATGTTGTTGGTATGGCCAACCAAAGATCAATCAACAAGCACATTGACTCATATCATGAGCTTCAGGGTGGATGCTTGTCGTGAATTTTCTGTAGGCTCCACATGATCCTTCTGCAGCATCAACAGCCGGAAAGGGTGCTGGCAAAGACATGTCACCGTGGGCCCCTGATACGCAGGATTGGCGGCAGGCTGGTTTCCGAATGTTTCTTTTGATCTTGCTCAGTCCTTGGCAAAGGATGCATGGCAACGGACAAATTTGTATGACAACGTGTTCTGTTCACGAAACGGATTCAAATGCACAGTTCTTGGATGAGTTTGATCTTGGGGTTGCCTGATGTGCATGTCAGTTGCATGCTTTGCACATTGCAGCAGTGGTATGACATGATGCAAGTTGTTGGTATGGCAACCAAAATTCAATCAACAAGCACAATGACCATATCATGAGCTTCAGGGTGGATGCTTGTCGTGAATTTTCTGTAGGCTCCACATGATCCTTCTGCAGCATCAACAGCCGGAAAGGGGGCTGGCAAAGACATGTCACCGTGGGCCCCTGATACGCAGGATTGGCGGCAGGCTGGTTTCGGAAAGGTTTCTTTTCTTTTTTTAGCCTTGCTGCGTTCTTGGCAAAGGATGCATGGCAACGGACAAATTTGACTTTTTTTGTTAATTTGTATGACAACGTGTTCTGTTCACGAAACGGATTCAAATGCATAGTTGCTGGATCAGTTTGATCTTGGGGTTGCCTGGTGTGCATGTCAGTTGCATGCTTTGCACATTGCAGCAGTGGTATGACATGACGCAAGTTGTTGGTATGGCAACCAAAGATCAATCAAGAAGCACATTGACTCATATCATGAGCTTCAGGGTCGATGCTTGTCGTGAATTTTCTGTAGGCTCCACATGATCCTTCTGCAGCATCAACAGCCGGAAAGGGTGCTGGCAAAGACATGTCACCGTGGGCCCCTGATGCGCTGGATTGGCGGCAGGCTGGTGTCCGAAACGTTTCTTTTCTTTTTTTAGCTTGCTCAGTCCTTGGCAAAGGATGTATGGCAGCGGACATGTTTGATATATTTGTAGTTTGTATGACAACGTGTTCTGTTCACCAAACGGATTCAAATGCACAGTTCTTGGATCAGTTTGATCTTGGGGTTGCCTGGTGTGCATGTCAGTTGCATGCTTTGCACATTGCAGCAGTAGGTGCGCCACAGTATTCAATCACTTCATCCGTCATGCGTTTTGTTTTGTTGTGTCACTGGTGGGACGAGGGACAGTTGAGTCACCCCAAGAAAGTTTCCAACAGATGTTGCAACAGTGTCCTTTAACAGCGCCTAACAGGACTTTGATCAGGTTTGTAAAAACAAAACTGAAATTGAGTGTCACACAAGATTGTGCTACACAGGACTTGCTAAGATTGTGCTACACAAATGAAGTGTTTTCCAAGGGCGCTCTTGCAGCCTGTGTCATTCACTTAGTAATCAGGCCCCTTTTCCAATGACCGCCTGAGGCCTTCGTCCCAAGTGTGAGAAAACAGCTTGCGCCGCTGTGATAGAGCGTCAGCGTCTCTCTGTTCAGTGGCTGGGTGCTCCATTGATCCAGTGTGTGATGCTTTACCTGGGGCCTTCTGTCACCGTTAGAACTTCACCTGTTCACTGGCTTCCTTGTTTTCTTGGTTCTGCTCTACTTCTCTGCGAGATCGCTTTTCTTCAAGCTTTAGACACCTCATGATCGCCAGTGGCAACGCCTTGCTCCTTTCGGCGGTGGCTTATCATGCAGAAGCTCCATGGTTCTCTTTTGGGTTGTGCGTCTCCTGAACCTTTCTCCGAGTGGTCTCCCGTCGAAGCCTCGTGTCCCAATGGGCCCCTGTTTCGTGGTCACCCGCGCAGGGGATTCATGTGTCCACCGACAGTGCCTCTTAGGTTTTTGCAAACCATGATTCACATAGTATCCTGCAAGAAAGTGTCTTAGGAAGAGATAGAGAAGGGAGGGTGTTTTCCAAAAATGTCTCCTGAGAGTGGCCTGCAAAATTCTTTGCAATATTTTCCTGCTAGAAAAGATCTCACTTAGAGAACCGTGCGCTGTCCGCGAAAATTTGGCGCATGACATGCATTTGGGGGGTTTGCAGATGAAAGAATAAGTGTCCAATTTGAGTTGGCATGCAGTCCTGGCCAAGGAATTCATAACAATCTACTGTAAATGAGACTTCTTGGTTGTGGCTGGTTGTACCTCTGACTAATGAGGCGCCTCCCACCTGAACCTAGCAAAACAAAAGCTAGGCCTCCAATACGGCAGCGCTAGCACCAGGGCACCAGGCAGTTATATAAAGACCTGGTAATGTCCTAAGACTCTGCGACTTCGCAATTTCAAGGCTAGACTGGTGCTAGCACAGCCCTAGTAAAAGCTAGAGTTCTCGGTGTCCAGAAGACACCCGTCCCAGAAGACTTTGCATATCCATATGGGACAGCCATGCCAAGCCGGCAACCTACTTCAGAGGAAACTGCGAGACCCTGCCCATGAAATAGACGTATAGCAGTGAGATAATCCCATGTCGTGAATACTAACTTTGAGATCACAGCCAAGCACCCGGTTCATCAATCAACAGCCCATCTTCCCAAGACTGACCGAAAAAAAGTGCTGAAGCAGTTTGGGAGTAAGTTTGACATGGAAAGATTGGCAGCTTTTCTCGCGATTTTGCAAATTACCTGCAAACAATTACGGCACAAGGCGGGCCCGCATCCAAACATATTGAAATGAGCCTTTCCGGTCATTCCTGGGACCCAACGGAAAGTCAGGATTTCACGTGAATTATAATTCCACCCGGCAAGCAATCCTAGAAAACAAGAAGCTGGGCCCAGAAACTAAGAATAGCAAGTGCAGTCACATCACAAAGTTCCCTGCAAATGCTTGTTGCGATTTTTTGCAGGCACACGATTCTTCTGCTTCATCAGCAGCCGGAAAGGGTGCTGGCAAAGACGTGCGAGCGCCTGATACGCAGGATTGGCGGCAGGAGGCTGGTCTCCAAATTGCTTTTGACGGAACGGATTTGCTATCAGAGCTTTGGCACTTTACTTCAACTCTTGGGGGTTCTACTTCTAGTACGAGAAGCCGTGCCGGTGTCATCAGCTGCCGTGGCCAACAGATGCCTGTGGCAGATCTTTGTGTCTCTGTGGGGTATTTAATTTTTCTTCAGAAATAGTTTTTTGAACCAGTTTGATCTTGCAGTGGCCTGGTGCACATGTCGGCTTTTTAATTTGCATTTCAGGGAAGTCGCACAAAATGCTGTAGCACATTTGAAGCATCGTGACTAAAAGATGAAGTACTTGATCAATTTTATGCATGTGTGTATAGCGAGTTCCATCCGATATTCAGCGACAGATTGTGGTTGTGATCTTTTGCAGGCACATGATCCTTCTGCATCATCAGCCGGGAAGGATGCTGGCAAGGCTGGCAAGTACAATTGTTTTACTATTAAAGGCCTTGGCAGGTACGAGAACAGAGCAGAACAGAACAGGGCAGAACTTTGAACCATGTTCGATGTAGAGGGTCCTTTTCCTTTAATTTTGTATCTCGGTGTCATGTTTGCTGGAGAGCTTTGGACGTGGGGGCTTATGCCTGGATTCGCTTCGAGGATAGCGGCCATCACTCACGTCCTTCTGAATTTCAGCCCCCCTGCAGACCAGACAAAGATACTTGGCAAAGGTGAGCAACGCTTAGCGCATCCGCTTGGTTGTTCTTTGCCTATCCTCTTTTTCTCTAAAGATTACGATGCAGTACTACAATGTATAACCACACAAAGCTGCGGTCACTCACAAAATGAAGTTCAAAAATGAACGTAGTTGGTTGAGCAATCATGAGCCGTTCATCATGGTTTATTTCAATTTTTTTTTGAATATGTACATGTGAGACGGGTTGCGGGGTTCCAGTTTGAACGGAGTATACTGTTCCAATCAGGGGGTCTTCCAAGAATTGCATGATTTTTTGCCGGCGATCTCAGGGGTGTCATGTCGTGTCTGTCAAAAGTCGTTCCACGACTAAGGTTTCCTGCACAATATCGTTGTAATTCTTATTGGTTTTGCCTCTCTGCAAAAAATATCATGAAGTACCCAGAGCTAGATAGACTGACCTGTTGGTACAGCCCTCCTTACTCAGTGCTCCCTTTTGTTTGCAGAAGCCGGAGAAAACCCGACTAACCCAAAACAATGTGCAACATACTCAAAACAAGTTCATAGCGTCTCATGATGTATTCACAATAGTTCACGACAATCCAGAGCCAATTTGTGGGTTGGGTTGCGGCTGGCCGTCATTTGGTTCCAGCAGAATCATGGCTGGAACCCAGAATAGTTGTGCAGCCAGGTGTCTTTCATGTGGCAGTGTAGCCAATGACCATCGTTTTTCGTGAGTCCCAAGCGCTCTTTGTGTTGCAAGATTTCGGGAGCTTTCTGTCTTTGAGCCTTGCTACCTGCAATTTTCACAGTTTAGGCAGCCAGGAGTTGGTTCTCACATCCCCATGCGCTTGGGTTTTTTCTAGAGCCTCCAGCTCAGGACCTTTCGATACTGCTCGAATCGTAAAGTTTTCATGTGCACCACATATCAAGACCCGATCTATATTTTTTGAAAGGTTTGGTGGATGGCAAATGGGGTGGCAATTTCATGTCGCAGAACTAGATTTCCAGGACGTGTCTTTGGCACCCATGCAAGGGTTCCAGGGCACCCCGGAAGCAGATTTGGTTTTCCAGTCATTGCTGAAGTGCCATACAAGTGCTACAGCAACTTGAAGATGGACAAAGTAACGGTCGCCACATCGATCCATGAGAGCATTTGAAAACAATAAGTTCTGTTCGGAAGTTCAGCAAGACTGACGCGGAAACCTGCCAATTTTCTTGACTTTTTGGTAGCTTAAAAGCTATGTTGCAAAAACTCCTGCAGTCATACCGCAAGCTTTCCTGAAACAATTTTCTGTCCATTGACGCATTGGATCGGGTTTTGAGGTTCAAACTTGCCTTTCCGCGATAGAGGAAGAAGCTTCTGGAGATTCAGTTCGCTCGACAGGTGCTTCTAGCGCAGGCAAGAGTTGTTCTTTCGATTCCCGATCAGCTACATTTGTACTGTAGGGTCTGGGTCAGAAAGGGTCCGGAGTAGTCTGGTGCATGTCCTGGCCCGTTCGGCAAGCCAGCGATTCTTGGGAAGTGGAAGGGTTCCATGGTTTCGAGGCTGCGACAAGTTGCCAAGGTTCAGATCCTAAAGAGTGGTCCTTCAGCTTGCAAGTTTGCCGATACTGCCGGCTAAATCCTGGCTCGCCTAATTGATGCCAATGTCTCGGGATTTCATATGCTCAGGAATTGATCAGGTCATGGTTTTCTTTGTTTGGAATTGGTCTTGACGAAAGGCTATGAAAAGCTTTTGCCCATCCTTTTTGCAGATGTTTGCTGCCAATGGTGTTTTGGAATCCATGTGGTTGGGATTTGACTCGAAGCGAAGTATATCATTGTTGTTGGTTTTTTGGTCTCAGGGTTTGCTGTTTCAACCTTTTCATCAATGTTCCGAGGTTTCATCCGAATGTTCGTAGCCAGTGGTTTTGAGGTTGCACGGTTCTAACGGTCGAGGGAGTCTATTCCTTGAGCTTGCACAGAGCCCTAGGGTTCGGAGACCAAGTCTGTAACAACTTAAGTACTGTTCCAGCAATCTGCTGTTTCCAGGGTGCCGGGTTCCGGACGCTCCTGGGTTTGAGCAAAGCCAGGTCACATGGCTTTTCATGTTGTACCTGTACATGGCGGTGATCCCATGTGGGCAAAGTTAGGTTTTCGTTTTTCCCGATTGCCTGCCGCCGGGGAGGCTTGAAGATGCCAGCCAATTACTTCCAGGACATGTACGATAATCAGGCCCGTTTAATACTGCTTGATATGGGATACGTTCATTGAATTCATTTCCCATCGTGTACTTCCTCGAAGTTTCAGCGTGAACCTCTTTGCAGCGAAAAGTTTTCAAGCGCCAGGACAAGTTCCAGCTCTTGAAAGACCACTCGGTAAGTACGATTCTTGCAGATGAGATACGCCAAAGGCTTGGCATCAGCGAGGACAGGTTGCGACGGTTTCCCGAATTTGCTCGAGATGCTCCGTAGGGATGCTTTTGGCTGAACCCTGCGTAGGTAGCTTTTTTGAGGGGGCTGACACCTGTGACGGAATTGAGACCCATAAACAGCTAGGTAAGGCGGTATGGTAAGTTTGGGGTGGTGATCGAGGCCTTTGCTCCCGCAGGGTGCCAGTTTTTGCCTGGAAGGATTTGAGAGAATGCAGGCCTCAAGAGTGGAAACCAAAGGACTACAAGAGAAAGTTCTCGCAGGTGAAAGATTTGCCGTTGCCAGCCGGCTTGAAGGACAGTGGGATGAAAGTGCGAGTGACATTTTTGAACCGAATGGCATTGGGTGAGGGATGTTTGATCCTTGCGCAATGCAACGAAAACAGTGCTGATTTCTGATGCGAAGTTTACCCTGATTGCCATTCTGAGGAAAGGACATCAATCCCCTTGCCCCCGATGCTGACCTTCACTCTCCTCCCCTTCCCCGCATCCTGGCCACCCCAAAGCCAGGGCTGTTTCCTTCCTATCGGTATCGCATTTGTTTGATGTTTGTTGGATGTTTTCTTTACTGTTTCTTGGTGGTCAGGTCTTGGGCATACCTGCACCCAGACGCACAGTGTAGTCCTGCGGTGCTGATAGCGGGGTATTGCCATGGCTGGGGTTTGGAGCAAGCATTTTCCTCCATCGGAACGGGAATGACTAATTCCGGGCGTGAGGGAAAAAACAAAAAATCTGATTCTTGATAGACGCAAAACGCGCGTCTGTGTGCCCTGAAAAAAGATTTCCTTTCTGTATCTTTCTTCTGTGTGTTTTTTCTTTATTTTTTGGGATGCTGTGTTCCTGTTTGATATGTTATTTCAAACTGTTGTTCCTTAGTTTCATGCCTGAACTCAGTTCTCTCTCGTTCGAGAATTTTTGCCGCTGGCATTGGGTTTCACTGTTCAGTTTGAGAACCGCTGGGATCACCTGCGACTGTGAGCCATTGTTGCTGCGGAGGGCTACCAACACCCCGAGAAGTGCGCCATTAACAAAGCTGCTTTGCTGCCAGTCCTTGAAGCTTGCCTCCGTGGATCATATGAGCTGGAAGGGAAGAACCATGCCAGGCACTCAGAAATACCTGACCTGCGTCCAGCAACAAATGGAGCAAACCTGAGTAGAAACCGTCGCCGATTTATTCCTCCAGCCTTCTATGTTGCACAGACAAATTGATCTCCTCACACGGCTTGACTTCGTTTTTGTTTCGCACTTCAACACCGAATGTTTTATTTTTTTTAACCTTTTGATACTTTGTGGAGTGTCGGACATGTTTATTTGAGGTCTTATGTTTGAAACTGATTCAGAACTTCACCTACCAGAAAGCGGACCTCGTTAAGTTGGAGAAAGATGCTCCACGAGTCAACCATGCTTTCCCCCAAGGGACGCAAGTGGAGATCATTGACCGTGATTGTCTGAGCCAGGCAGTGAAGATGGCCATATCTGGAGAAGCCACGAAGCCAGTCGTTCTGAACATGGCGAACCCGGATCATCCCGGTGGAGGCTTTAACAATGGACGTGTGGCACAGGAGGAAGATATGTTTCGTCGCACCACTTGCGTGGCAGCATCCCCTGGCCCCTTCGAGAACTTTCTCCACGAAAACAAGGACCTCAAGATCTTTAGGAAAGTTCCATATCCTCTGGATGAGTTTGGTGTCGTGTACACTGAGAATTTGGAGATTTTACGAGGCGAACAGTGCGATGGCTTTCCCTTTTTGGAAAAGCCAGTGCCTTTCGATGTCATTGCTTGTGCAGCTTATCAGGTCAGCCTGGGCAAACGCCTTGCCGATATCCACAAGACGGACACTTTTCCAACACGTCGAAGTTCAGAAGAAGCTCCATCTGCTGCAGACATGACAGTTGCTGAATTGAATGCTTCGGGCTATTTGGAGCTGACTCCTTCCTATGCGGTCTTGACTTATATTAAGCTCCGTAGTTTGCTGTTGGTGGCTCAAAAGAAGGGCTGTGAAACACTGATTCTCAGTGCATTGGGATGTGGTGCCTTTGGGAATCCTCCCGAGCACATGGCCTTCATCTTCCGAGAAGTCCTTTCTGAGTTTGCTGGTGCGTTTCGGAGGGTTTACTTTGCCATCATGGGAGGTCAAAATTTGAAGACTTTCCAGGATGTGTTTCGTGGTCATGAGCTATTACAAGCTGTACAGAAGCCCAAGCAACCCATCTTCGATGCAGATCAGATCTTTTCCAAGCTGACTAGCAAGACTAGGAAATTGATTTGTCCCTATGTTGGTTGCTGCCGGGACACGTGGATGCTTGGATGCCTCAGTTCCAAATGTTCCGACAGCTTTCATCCAGCAGTTTGTCATTGCAGTCAAAAGTCCGAACAAGGAAAGCACCAAAGATGGCATTGCGAACTCTACACCCACAGGGGGCTATGCCCACGAGGGGCTCTTTGCGCCCAAAGAGAAGTGCACAGCCACAGCTTAGTCGCCATGCACGAGGCAATCCCATGTCCTGAATGGGCTAGCTGTCCAAACCGCGAAGAAGAACATGAAATGCAATTCAGACATCCAACACTGTGCCCTAACATGACGGGCATGGTCATCCCGGACCAGTGCAGAAAGAGTGCAGAGCACATGCAGCGATATCGGCATCCAGATGTATCGCAGCGATGCCAGGAAACCATTTGTTTCGAGTGGATGGATGAGCGTCACTTGCAATGCCATCATCGGCTGAAAGGCAAGGGAGCCAAAGGAGTCAAGCAGATGTGCTCCTTCATGAACTGCTCACGGAAATGCAATCCAGAGCACATACGGGCGTTTCTGCACATCCACATCCCGCGATGCAAAAGCGAAGGCTGTCAGAGTAGAGATCCAGATCATTTGGATTCCTTCTTTCATGAAGGTTCGAAGAGACGTTTCAACGAAAGGTGTAAGTACGGGAGAAGGTGTCGCGACCTTGGACTTGAGCATCATCGCAACTATCGTCATGAAGCCACTTACCTGAAAAAGATAAATTGCCCTGCTTATTCTTTGCGTCCCTTCTACACCTTCATCAACTTTGCTGACAACCTCAAGGCGTGCGATGGTTATGATTGAAATTAGAGAGCTTGCATAGGCATACCTCTTTTGTATGACTGCAGCGACCAGGCGATAGTCCTTCCCTTAGGCTTGAAGTTAGGAGGATAGGATTCCACATACACATGTGGGTTGACCTTCCTGTTGTGCTCAATGTGGATTTGTCCCGCAGTGTTGTGTCAGTTTGCTTGGGGACTTGGGCCCAAACTGCAATGCTCGGGAGCCCCCATCAGGCATTGGAAGATGGGCTGGATTGGCAGTTCAACTTTGACGAGGCATCTTGGAACTTCAAAGATATCTGCAATCATGTTCTCTCTTTGAGGCCCGTGCACCGGTGCAAGGCCAAGACCTTTGCGTCCATTCTGAACGCTCATCATCTCTTCAGTATGGTGAAATTGCGAGATGGTGAGGTGACCACAAGGATCTTGGAGAACAAGTTCATCCAGTGGGGGCTGAATTCCGACGAAAAGGCCCATGCTATGGAGTATGTGGAGGATTATCTCAAGAAGAATCGAACATTAACAAACCGAGAATGGATCTGGTTTGCTTGGTATGTTGGAGATAGCCGGTTGAAAAAGATCGAAAAGTTCTACCGAGCTTTTGAGGAATGGCATGGCACTTTGCAAAAGGACTTGCCAGGAATTGGCTTTGGTGGAGACCAAGTCATGGGTCTTGATGACACCGTCTTTTCGATCTTCGGGCCTCACAACACTGAGTACTATGGGCAAGTCCAATTGATTTTCGGGCATGATGTGATGCAGCATCCGAGTTCCTACTTCCTTCCATGTGCAGGCACCTATTTCAACAACAATGGCGGTCAGAAGTTCAGCGGCGTTCAGGGCATAGGGCCGATTGTGAATCGAACCTGGGCTAGATCCATCACTCGGACGAAGAGTGAAATGGAAAGCATGGGTGATCTTGAGAGAAGGAAGAACTTTGTGAGGAACATGTGGCATTGCTCTGTTCCTGATTGGTGGAAGGTGGTTGCCAAGGAGCTGATTGCACGCACTGCCCAGTGGCAGAATGCCAATGTGAACCGCATAAGGTGGAGGGATATCTTGGATTTCAATGAAGCCTGTGAAGGGCATGCTTGGCTGGAGGCCCTGGTTTGCTTCAGGTGTTGTTGTGCCCATGGTTGAAGGCAAGATTGAATCACTTCCAGGTTCAAGGCTGATATGGCTGTACTGGATCAACTGATGTCTTGAAATGCCAGCAAGCTGTCCGGTTGATCAGTTTCATCAGAGAGTTTTCTAGGTAGTTTTACCATTTGCAAGTGTTTGGAGGTGAAAGGGAGGGGCATCAAACAAAAATGGGATGCATAAAGAAAAGGAAAACCAGCAAGGAAGCAAGCAAGGAAGGAAGCAAGCAAGCAAGCAAGCAAGGAAACAAGGAAGCAAGGGAGGAAGGAAGCCAGGAAGCAAGGAAGCAAGGAAACAAGGAAGCAAGGAAGCAAGGAAGAGAGCAAGGAAGCAAGGAAGCAAGCAAGCAAGGAAGCAAGGAAGGAAGGAAAAAAGCAAGCCAGGAAGGAAGCAAGGAAGCAAGGAAGCAAGCAGGCAAGGAAACAAGGGAGCAAGGAATCAAGGAAGCCCTAAAACCACACACCCATGGGAAATGGAAGGTAAGAGGTCCCAAACCCTGCAAATACCGTCCCGAACGGAATCCAAAAAACAATTCAAAACAAAGAGGAGCAGTCTCAAATTAAAGCTGCCCCCTTTTCCTTTGATAGGGAAACTCAATTGTTTTTTGATCCCTGGCAATTTTTCTTGATGCCCTTCGTCTTCATAAATGCTGCTTTGTCCTCACTGAGGGTGCTTTAAGAGCGGTATTTGATTTTCAGAAAAAGCAGACGCTTGCAACCACTTGCAGCCACTCGAGTGGCCGCAAGTGGT
>VSDK01019242.1:378946-420015 GCA_009767595.1 Symbiodinium kawagutii | reverse complement strand
AGCTGAACACTTGTGGACGTGTTCACGCCTGCTCTCTACAAGTTCCATTAATGTCTAGACAGGTGTGAAGTGACTCCCCACTTAGCCCAGCGACATTAACCATACCAACATCCACCGTCATCTGGCTTAGGCGTTGCTAATCCAGGTTGGCAAGGAAAACCTTCTTGGAGAGAACAAGTAATTCTTGCTCAATGCGGTTGATCTTATTGCATACATGGTCTTACCCAGAAGCAAGGGCATATATTTCACCAAGCAACTGTCTGGCCTGAAGAAGAGTACACAAATACTTTTTGAAACTCGTGGAGAGTCATTCTTCAACTCTGCTTGGAAAGCTGGATGCTTGAACACAGTTCTCGAAAGCCTTTGAAAAAAGCTTAAACAATCCAATTATAATAATTAATGGTATCTTTCAATGATGCGGGGTGCTTGGAGATATCGAGGAAATCAGAAGTCCTCTTGAACATGTGTTTTGACAGCTGCATCGTTTGAGAATTCAAAAATGCAGCTAGGATAAGTGCTAGCTACGAGCACCTTGATGGGATTAGACTATCGGCCTCACTGCGTTTCTATCCTGGGGTCAAAAACAGCTTGCCCATTGAGCATGTTGACTTGTAACTTCCTATTGTTAAGTATTTGTCCAAGTCAATCCTGTTAGTTACAATGTGGCCGAACACATGCTATCCACATTTTCAGGTAGCATAGCCTCGCGGACTTCAATGTTAAGGTGTCGAGGTAAGCTCCTGAGCCCTTCACCTGCTCTTCAAATTGAATCCTTCAATAGGGGTAGCCTCCAACCATTCCAGAATGATGATTAACAGTGACACAAAAATCGAGGACACACTGTGACACACTCACACTAACTATAACTACAACTGATACAAACCAACACACAAGATATAGATCTCAACAGGGACTGAACCTGTTGGGTAACACAGCTGACCGCCACGGCACCACTGCAAGTGCTGCGCATGGAGGCTCCCCAGGAAATGTCTGGGCAGGTCATAGGTTGGCAGGTTGGCATAGTGCCCAGGATGTAGCCTCGGGGCAACCCACGGTGGAATCCAGCTGTCGCTATGATGTCACTTGTGATGGGTTTGCCCGTGATGTTTGTTCCATTGCGCGTTTTTTGATCATCTATCTGCGTTTCTTGCCATCTGGCATAGTTTGTTTCATCATTGTGTGATCATCTGTCCTTGTGGCCAGGCTGCTGTCTTTGCCTGTGTCTGCTTCACTGTGTCAAATCATGCAAAGCACACAAGCTGCAAACCTGAAAATAGATGAAGATGGGTGAAATTACCAAACAAGCATCAACAAGCTGCCCGGAGCTGCAAAGCCTATCGATAGGGATTGACCAGCACTCCAAGAAGCAAACAGCGATCGATTATGATCGATTCCCGGTCTTGCGCGACACTGCAGCCAATAGACCAAATAGAGCCATCAACCATCGCTGCCAATGCAGCGGATTCAAATCTAAATCAATAAAATGGTGATAGTGCTTTCGACGGGAACAATATATGCTCGACAATTATGAGACAATGAACTCAATGAACTCGTACTGTAAGTACAAATGTGTTTCTTTGATCCAATAATGATAGCTGAAAAATGCTGAAAACAATTGAACGCATAGATCTGACAAGTAGTCTACCTACAAAAAAGTACAAGCACACATTCGCAAGCACTTGTAGACTTGTAGGCCAAGCACCCGAGGTGTCGCAAGTCAACGATGAATTGCCCGGAAGGAACCCATCAGCACAGGTCACCTGGACAGAATGAGGCAAGTTCGCTGGATTCAACATGCATATAAATTTGATAAAATTTGCACGCTGGTTCCATTCAGATACATGATGTGCGCCCGTGGGTCAAATGTGTACTGGCCCAGGAAAAAGGGGAACCAAAGGGAATCTGAACAGCGAACCCATGACCCCTCCTAGAAACCAAAAGCACCAAACATCAAGGATGGGGTAGCTGCGGCAACTGATCTTACCCCTGGAAGGGTCAGTTGCTGTTTGGAGCATCGACCTAGCTACGAGAAATTCCCCGAAAGGCATTCTATCAGGTGGCATGGGTCAAAACATGTCAGTTGACCCCTGTGCCCCTGGTTCCTCTATCATTCGCCATGATTTTCCGTATAGTTTTGTTGGTTATTGATAGATCATGATGGCTAATGATAAGGAACCCATAGCCTGGCTATCATTGCATCACCTGGCTAATATTAACCTTATCATTGGCCATTGCATCACCTGGCTATGCTTGGATATTGTCCCCCATTATAGTAGTGGTTGGTTCACTGCCAGCTCCCCAGCTCGACTGCGGCGACATTTTTCGGCGACCATCCCAGCTGGCCCGGCCAGCCAGCTGCAACATGTCGGGCTGTTGTTGGCTTCAGCCAACCCAAACACGATAGGAGAAACAACAAACATTGGTTGACCCGGGGTTGGATGAAAGAAACAAGTACAGGTTAGTGATTAAGAGCAATACGTGAATAAAATCCATGTTTCAAATAGAAGGTGAATCCACCAACGTGGTTCAACCTATGTTTTGGAAAGATTGTCCATGACTATCTTAGGCCATCGTCCCCGGGCGAATGCGACGCTCGCGGCAGCACCTCGCAAGATTGTCCCGTTACCAGGCCATTGCAACCTGAGAAGTGCGGTGATGTTTGGTGCCCGCCAAGTTCTTGGCCCATCTTGGTCTTCATGCCTGTTGCACTATGAGAAATCTTAGTTATAGTTTTCATGAATCGCCTATCATAGATCACTCAATACTTTCTACTAGCTACTTTTGCTTCAAACTCAAGGGTGCTTAAATTGATTGGCACTGTACTGATTGTCCAATGTTTTCATTATATGCTGTAAGTATTGTCTATGGATATAAACTGCATATAATGTGAATATTAAATATTTCTATATGCTGTAAAAACTATAAACTGGATGTAAATCTTGGTACAGCATTTGCTTCAATGGTAAATTTATCTCTTTTTCATTTATTTGCTGTAGAATTTAAGTGTAAATCTGTGGCTTCTCCACATTGCACAGTCCTACTCCTACCAGGAGCTTGCAGGTTTCGAAGAGGCTCCAGCTCCCCTGAAGGCTGCGGGGCCAGGGAGCTGGTGCTGTTCACTGTGGGATTGCTTGGGAGTGGCTGATCGCATGGGTCACCCACACACGTCGGCAGGCTCCCACTGAAGGTGCCATCTGCCTGGTGCTTGGGCGCTTGGCATGGCAACATGATGAGCCGAAAAGTGGATACCATAACTATACCATAGCTCTTATAATCTCCTACCAAATTAGGTAGTTCATGGTAGTTCTGTAAATGAATTCAAGTGTCCATAGCTAAGAGATGCTAAGCTTGCTCGCAACCGGTTCTGCATTTGCAGCATGGGTTCTGCCTGGTCAATGCCAATTACAGATCACCATTGTCATTAACCAGTTGAAGTGTTGCGTGGCCACCGTCATCATCACCCTCTAGAAAGGAGCGACTCCATGCGACTCCTTATTCATCACAATGCACAGCACAACTTCAAAGAAAGGCAGCCGTGGAACCACCAATAACTTGATACCTGCAGCCAAGGACAGCCCATGGACATGGGCGATGCAAAACAAATAATTAATTAATCCGAAAAGCGGTTCCCATACTTAGTGACATTTGTGTCTTGCATATAGCAGCAACTATTCCAACCACTCTGAAACACGCATAGGCACGCGAGATATCCAGAACAAAAAAGTACGCAAACGAATAAGGCACGCGCACATACATGAATAGTCACCTAAGAAACCAAAGATTAGAAAACAAAGCAGGAAGCCGTGACCTTGCCATGCCCTCTCCAAAAAAGGAGATGCCTTTTTTTGGCTCTCTACTGGTGGAACAAAATGCACTGCCCTGGTAGATGCCTTTGTGCCTAAAGCGTGTCAAGTCCAGAGCATGCCAGTTGTGTGCGCGAGATCTTCATAGGGCACCAGTGCTCGGTAAGTTCTTAAGGCTATGAGAATTCTGGGCACCCAAATCATGAACTTTGGAACGTTGTGAAGCATCAAACCAGAGTCCGCTCCCACAAAGGTTCCCCTCTTTCCCAGTGGAAGACCAAACTGAAGACAGTTTGCTTCCACAGAAGCCAAACTTGGACTGGACACTTTTGGGCCCCACAACAGGCCACTAGGAACGATGGTTCCCAGATCTTTGAAGATCTCTAAGGCACCAGTCCCAGTCCCTGCCTGGCATTCCCTTGTGGTACTGGAGCCCGACAAGCTGTAACCTGCAAGTGGCTGGATGGGGAAATCTACTGAAAACACCAGAAACCACCATTTCGCAGCAATCGCTACAGCGGTCCCAACCAATGATCCAATCGTGGGGCTTCCGCATTTTCCCTTAACAACTTCTGGGAGCAGAGTCGACAAACACAGACCAGCTGCCAAACCGACTGAAGGCCTGCTGCCATGGCTCCAGAAAAAAAACAAAGCCAACACGGCAGCGCTTACATATAGGATTTGTTCAACCAATATTTAGGGAGAGTCTGATGAAAAAACCGTTTATCCATTCATCAGTCAGTCCACATTACCTTGGCGGCACACATCGTACTTAATTATACAACTTCGGCCAGCTTTGCTTCTTGTATCATGCGGCAAGCGCACTTGCCGGCCTTCCCTTTCTTCAGTAAAGGAACTTTGGTCGAAGCAACAGCCGCAAGTGTTTTACCAAGTACCAGTTCTTACACTCAGCCTCTGGATTTCTCTTGCTGCCCAGAACTGCCAGGGGCGCCTTGACCACAGCCAACGTCACAGGTGTCTTGATAGCGCTTGCCTGGTCTCAAGGTCAGTCAACATCAGTAGGGAGACATCACTACATTCACTATTGCTGCCACTGATGCAAGAAGCAAATCAGGATGGCAACTATCAACCGGATGCAAGTCGGCGCTTGATCATCGACATCAGGTCCCGACAGGAATGTAAACAAAACAGAACAAAACCACCATCTGCGCAAGGTGCTGATATCCATCCGCATCCATCCTATCATCTAGGATCATCAAGCTCAATGAGTAGCTCCAGGATGACAAGCACCATCAACATCCATCAACATCCACCAGCATCCAACAACCATCCATACCAGGCCTTGACAGCTGTGCAGGTACTGGCTATCCAGCTGCAAGTCACTGCAAGTAATTCGCTCACCTCGGAGTGGAGCCGAAACATGACCAATGCTTGGCTAGGTGGAGGTAGATCACAAATCTGCTTGGTGCTTTTAAGCCATCAAGCAACCAACCATCCCACTAGGGACAACAAGAAACATGTTTGAAACATGTTTGAAACCACCAACTAGCAACCTGTTTCAACAAAGAAAGGAATACAGCAGCACTGAGGACGATTCAGGAACACACAAATAATTATGACGACTGGTGCCACCGTCATCTCCAAGAGTTGAACTACAGCCGAGAGCAATCAGGTGGTCCAACCCATCAGCCCACTAGCTGCCAGTCACTAGCTGCTTCACTAGCAGCTTCATCCAGCTACACCATCGTTTTTGGCAGAATCGAAACTTCTACAACAATATGTGCTTGGGCACACTTCGGAGAATAAACGTGCAACTCACTGAGAAGAAACGGCACCATGTCACCATGTCATTTACTACTGGTGGTTGGTGTTTTTTTTTTGTTTGGCTGATTCAAAGTAGTCAACCAAGTCTCTTGACCAAGCGACAACAATAATTAATGGATACATAGGCATACACAAGCCAATCCTTGCATTCGTTCTGGAAGGGCTTCGAATCCTGGCTTATACCCAACAAATTTGAGGCAGTGCAGCTTCCACCCACTTGCCTTTGGGAGTCGAACTCCGCCCAGCAAACTTGGCAAGACAACCGAAAATGAATTTACACACAGACCTACACACATCAAGAATTCTTGGATCAAACATTCGAGTTTGCCCACGGAATTGTAAAGTTTTTCAACAGCAAATTGTCGTTGTCTATCCCTCCCTCCTGTTTCACCGACCGGGTTCTCCCACTCCTGCTTGCGGCCTCTGGTCCGGTCATGATTCATCCTCTGGAGAGTAATCAGATCGGATCCGTCGAAAACCATATAGGACACTATCCCAAACTTGTGTGTCTTCCCATTACCATGTTATCCATGTTGAACTAATTCATAGCGGTTTCCTCAGTTTCCTCTAAATTCTTCCAGGTGACATGTGGGCGATGTTCCCGTTACACTGCCAGTCGCCAAGCACGTGAATGTTGCTTCAGATTCGCCGGCTGAGTAGTTGAATCCCGCCTCGCACCCCCACAGGGTCCAGTGGAGAAGGCTTACGACTGGAAAACATGCTAGACAATCTGATGCCTGACTGACTGCTTGGAAGTCCAGCATCCACAATGATTACCAGCAGTGTCAAATTTGGACAGTCTGATGAGGGGAACAGCTGCACTGTTCTGTGGCCCCGAAAAGAGGTCACATCACAGTCACGCACTTCGTTGGATATCAACAGGGCGCTGAGCACGAGGTTTTTAATCACCCTGGGTGGTCCAAAAAGATCTGAATGTATGATCCTTTCCGAATTTCTTGGGGAATCATGGGGATGAACAGAATAGCAGGTCCTCAAAAGTCGGCTCAGCGCGGACCAAGGGCCAAGCATCCACACAAACTGCTCTATAGTACAACCAGGAATACAAACACAACAACCACTCTTGATCTCTCTCCATTTTTCTCTTCATCGCCAACCCCTCTTGGCCATCATTAAATATCAGTCATTCTCAGCCAGCTTGTTGACCAGCTAGATCTTCCCAGGAAAGTAAGATAGCCAAATCCTCGCTGGAACGTGAACAACCGCACCCGGCAATCTCAGCAACATTGCAAACCCTGGCCTATTGCAAACTCCGCTGTATAATAAGGGGCAAAAATGATATGGTCCGCTGCGATTTCTTGCTGCAAACCAAGCTTCATATGAGTCCCAACGGCAATTGGGAAACACAGTTCCTTCGACGTTATTGGTCGTTCGTGGGGCATGTATGCCGATAGGATTTTCAATGCCACCACCCTGCTCGAATCATGCTGCATCATCTGGCTCACCAACATACTCACAGACTTTCGAGACCAGGCCCCTGGAACACAGCGCACAACCTGCTTGTCCGATTCTGGACAGAAACTGGCTTTGACGGAGATTACATGCACATGGCCCTGGACCTGGACACATGGAGAACCTTAACCGCAGGATTCCTGGCTTGGCATGGCTTACCGGCGCAACGTACTCAGGTGGAACTGCTTGACCAGCACCCGTGGGACAGCCCCAAGTATCTTCTCAGTGTCCATGCTTCATGGCTGCGCACAATCTTCGTTGCGGTGGAGGCAGATACTTTCAAGGCAGTCTGGCTAGATCAAGTCGAAGGGTTTTCAGTTTGGAGACAAGTCAGTGCAGCGCACACAGCACGCTACAAAGTTATGGCAAATGGGTTGGAAAGTTTGTGCTATCATCTTCCCATGCTTGGTCGGCCTTTCCTCTTTCAAATCGTTTTGCCCAAACCACTTGACTGGCAACACTTGCAACAACATTCCAAGGACGTGACGCATGTGTTCAATGATTACGCTTCATGGTACCAACTTTTTCCCCTCACAACCCATGAGTGCCGAGACCGCCATCTACGACATTGTCTCACCCTTTTGGAGTAGCCATAGTACTCATTTTCTGTTATTTTCCCATATTTTCCCATGTTTGTCATTCCCAGCGTCTGCTAAAGGCAGGGCCAACCCTCTGAGATGCCCTGGCCAAAAAAACAAGCTTATCGAAGGAAATGCCTGCTTTTACCATCTTTTACCTAGGTGACACTGCAAACTCTGATGTGTTTGGTGGTTGTTGTTGTTGTTGTTGTTGTTGTTGTTGTTGTTGTTGTTGTTGTTGTAAGTTTTGACTACCGACTGTTGGTTTTGTATGCCTGGCCCTGTAGCTGTTTCATCTCCATTGTTGTTGGTTTGAACTCTCCTTTGGTTCTTAGTCATTGGTCATTTTCCACTATCGATCATAGTGAACCCTCATGACCCACTAGTAGCCAATACGAGTATGATTCACAATCGATACTAACGACTGACATTGATATTGCTGCCTGCTCCCAATAGCATAGCCAACCGTGATCTAAAAGCACCAACAGCACCGGAATGGTAACCACGATGTCATCAGCTGCCAATCCTCACTGACCCCCATTATATACCGCCAACACCAATGCATCATTATCAACCATAAACATTTTCTAAATACTGGTATGAGTCATTATTGTTGACTGGTTGCTGATTTCAACCCCTGTTTAGAAAATTGTCTACCAACCAACCATTTTGGCAAAAATCATCCGGGAAAATCCGAAGTCTTTGCAACCAACCAGCTGATCATCATCAGCAATGAACTGCATGACCATCATCTTGTTCCCATGAAA
Source organism: Symbiodinium kawagutii (assembly GCA_009767595.1). NCBI lineage: Eukaryota > Dinophyceae > Suessiales > Symbiodiniaceae > Symbiodinium > Symbiodinium kawagutii. Next base: position 411,612 of record VSDK01019242.1, on the reverse strand, counting down.
TAGAACTGATGAATCCAAGTTTTTCCACAACCCCACGGTCATCATCAACAATGATGGGAACCGACATGCATGTTTCTTAAAATAGGGGTACCAGGAAATCATCCAATATCGATCGTTTTTATGAATCAACAATCCATTTTTGAGCTTCACAATTTCAAGAAACCGCAGATTATATACATTTGGATACATTTGGCAACCCCCCAATTAATCAACCTCGATTTTAGCTCTATGTCTCCTGGATAAACATTAATGGGAACCGACCTGAGCCCCATGAAAGGGCCAGCTTGGCGCTACTTCCCCCCCGTTCGCCAACTTCTCCCGCAGCCTCGGTACAGCTGGCCACGCAAGTCTCTCCAGTGCGCACACCGTCGCCTCAGGGGTCAGATGAATGGCTTACTTGAGAGTTTCTCATTTTTTCGGCGGCGTCCAACGGTTTGCCCTCTACAGGTGTCGGCTCCATGATGGGAACCTCAAAAACGGTTGGTTCAGTACTGTAAATGGTTATGTAATGCGTTGGTCTACTAGTTTAGATGTGCATGTAAAGGATGGTTTTGGGGGACCCCTTTTTTTGGTAAACACTCACTTATATAATCACGAAAGTATGGCTGGTACTGGCTCATGATGGATCATGATGCCAGGTAATTACGTAATTTCTAATAATGACTCACAGTCTTGCAAATAACTGCTGTATTCATACCCGTGTTGATTCGTTCTTCTCGACAGTAGCGTGCAAAGGCATCCCAGGTTTCTCGCCAAGGGTCATGTGTGCAAAACACCCAAGGCGTTGGGGAACGCATAGCTGCATGGCAGAGGAGTACAGGTGGGCAAAGATCCACCGACCAAAGCACCTCAAATGAAGACGACATGGCGCTGGCAGCACCGATGGTTGAAGCATCACCATCCCCCAAAAAATGCTGGTTCAGTTGGTCAATAAATCCCATAGGTGTGATGAAAAGTAAGATATCGAAACGACATGAAACTACCAACCAGCTTAGCATGAATGGGTTCGCACAGTTGGTAAGCGCATCTAGTGGACCTATTCTAAGTGTCGAATCGGAAAGGCGTGAAATGGAAACTGCGAAGGCGAACGACAATCACATCAGGCCTGGCCTATAATGGATGACAAGAGTCGCCTGCTACATGGTAACTGGGTCGGCCAAAATTCAGTGAGTGATTCCTCAAGATAAAGGACAACAAATGAAGCATTGAAATTCATTGAAATGTCATTCTTCCTCGTAAAATCCTCAGTACGAGGGCAAAAACAAGTAAATGAGATCGTCATGTTTGCTCCACAGACTTGTCAGCGATCACCTTGTGCAGGAATTCATCCTCATGTAACTACCTTGTATGCTACACCATTTTGCATCTATTGCCCAACATGATTTGCACTGGCACCGGCACAAGACTGACTACTATGTGATGGAAACAGCTACTGTAAACAGGTGGTTAGCAAGAACATAAGAATCACTAACATTACTAACATCATCAAAATATCATCAACACATATCAACACCAATTAAACAGGTACTGTACCTAACATTAAAAAAAACGTCATTAAGATTGTCCTTGCCAAAACGGCTGACCGAGGCACCATCTTGACAGCTGAAGACGGACGGTGATGTCTCCACCATGCTCCAGCCCAGGGAGCAGTGTGCTACACAGGCGTCATTGTGATCCTGGCAAGATCACTCCCTGCATTCGCTCTTTGTTGGTAAGCCCTCCATACCACTTCCCACTATCCCAACAAATCATTGGCAATTACGTGCTGATATCCATGATGACCCACACTGTAATCACCACAGGCCATGCAGTCAGAATGTCATGGTTAAGTTCAGTATCGTTTGGGTGGATGAGGGACTCACCGCGACCCCCTAAGCGATTATAGCCTTGGCAACCCTCTGATTCAATTGTAAGGGTGCTTTCAAAAACCATTTCCCACTAACAAACACTATTGACATCTATTATTAAGCATAATCAGCTATGGCCAACCAGCTAAAACTATCACCCATGACAGAACATCCTGCTGTAAATTCGAACAGGTCCAGACTGACATTTTGCAGTGCAAGAATCTGAACACTTGACCAGCCTTAAGTGGATCTGTCGCATTCTGCTTCTCACGGTCACTCCATGTCGCCCCCGACATCTAGTTGGATTGATTGTCCTGTTAAACCGGCCAGTCTCTGTTTTTTGTGTTTTCCTCAAATCCTAACATGATCATACTGGACCCCCGAACCCCATCTGACAACCATGAAATTGCATACGCATATTCGATTTATATGGATTCCCAGTTGTCGCCCTTTAGGTGATGGCTTTGAATATCTACCACTCCTATCCACCACAGTGCTTTTAATGCAATTGAACAAACAAACAACTTAGTCACTCAGCTCAGTCAGTTCAATCAACTCTCCATCAACCATGTTCAGCCAGTATCAGTGCCACGAGTCGTGAGCACAACTTTTCTCCACTCCCTGGATCTCCCCCTGTCTCCGCCTTACCGCTGCAGTCGTGCGTGAAGGAGGCAGAGGAGAGGCCAACAGACACAGCAGAGCTGTCCTCAGCGTGCGCCACGGGCCTTCCAGGCAACCGCTGATGCTTCAGATCTCTAGTGGCGCCTCGGGTGTCCCTTGGATGACCAGCAACACCACCGCCCACAACAAGGGTAAGTACAACAAGAAGATCAGTACATCAAGATGGATAAGTGAACCAATAAGTTCACATGATGGTAGTTCAAGGGTACGGTTAACCAGTAAGCATTGTGAACCAATGAGATTCAATCTGTCACCCACGTGCAACTGAAGCCGTCGCCCACGATCAGTGGCCAATTCTGAGCCCATCAGCATGCATGACCGCATGCTATGGTCAAGCCTTGTATAAGCGCTGAAGACAACTTCAATCGAATGGACTTGCTCCACATTCTCTGGTGGAGGGTCAAAGTGACAACTATGAGTGGGTTTCAATCGCTTAGCTACCTACTGATCACCCAAGTATCATTCCACCAGCATGTGGCACCTCTTCCTGACACAGGATCTTGCTAATGAACTCACAACACTTGAATGTCAGCGCTGTCAACCTTCACAACCAACACATCCCCAAAAGCTATGAAACTTTTTTCCCTCAAGTGCATGTTTTTCTCTATGTATGGGTTCTTTCCATGATTTTTGCAAATCATACTTGCAAAGATTTCAGCAGTGTCAAATCCTTCACTACTATCATGACTATACTGGGTAGACCCCAATGCCAATGCCTCTTCTTGCTTATCAAGCATCACCATGGTGGCACCCCCATCCCACAATGGCCATTGTTGAGGGAAAAGAACACGCCAAATCGGTTTTCACCACTGGCTGCCAAGGCAGCAAGGTCATGTCCAAGTGGCCAAACAACCAGCGCTCTGCAGCCGTCGTCCTCCACCAGTGCCTTGTTTACGAGGGCTGATGGATCCTGCTGGACCAACTGTCCAGCTGGCTGTTAAATGGGTAGTCGTTGAACAGGTGGATCCAACAACACCACCCGAACCTACTAGCTTGCAGCCACTTGCATGTTGAGACAAACACAATCAAAACCATTTTTGGAGGTAGCTGCGATCACTCTGGGCCAAATCACTAACTTTACCAAAGGTCATGTTCTAAGGACGTCCAAAGTGTAGAAAAAATAGGGGTCCACTCATGTTGGGGTCAAGTTGGGGCGGTAGCCATCTGTCCGCCCCAAGGCACTCAAGAATCTATACAAATTCATCCTTGATATGTAAAAAAGTTCTCGTCTCATATAGTCAGGTGTAGTCAGAATGTTTGTGTTCACGCATGAATTTGAAATGATACCTCAATAAATTTCATGTTTTCATTGCAACAGACTCAATGAAATCAGCCTGGATGCTTGACATTCGGCACAGCAGTGGTCAGACCGAATTCTAAAAGCCATCTTCTCATCCGATCCCTTCTTCAAACACTCTTCGCCTTGACCTGCACCCTCGACTCATTGGGTTGTTCCACTTCTTCATGTTCCATCGTTCCGCTACATAGCACCAACCAAAAAAAATGGACCTATCATTTTAGACATGCCCATAGAGAAAAAAATTTAAGTACAAATATACATGTAAAAACTAGTCATAGTATACCTATATAAAACTAGAAAGGCTTGGTTCATACATATTCAAAACAGTGATAGGCATCATGCAAAACGCACAACATATCTCAGAGCTCGGACATGTTAGTTGTTAGGGCCTTTGTCAGGGTTCATAAGACTCTTTTATTTTACAATTGTATACAGTGATTGGCGATAAGCATGCTGATGCTAGATGATGGTACCTCACAACACATGGTAGCACCACAAACAAAACGTTTGTATACGACGTGTACGCGTTATTAAAAGCGCTTGCCAAAAAATGGTTTTTGATTGTAGAGCCGATTCTACAAGGAATTTTTGTTTACAAAGTTGGAACATGTCAAAGATGTACGCCAGTGTTCTTAACAGAATTAAAAGTCAGCACAAGCAATAAGCCAAGAATTCCTATAGAATCCCAAATCAATTACTGTCTTCAGAAAATATGTTCTTATAGGCATCAGGATTTGCTCGGGGTTTGGAAAAAACAACATTAGTCGAACAACCAAAACTCTAATCAATAGATTCAAGGCATATGAATTACCAAAATAGTATTCAAATATGTTTTCCACATCCACACAAATGATTCTATAGGAACTTTGGCCCTCCCCTCCAATTCTGAGGATAATATCGACGAAAACCCTTTGTAAAACCATTTGGACAAAACACAATTTTTCTCTTTTCATGGCAAGACCTGGGGCGTTGAATATATGGAGTACGTGCTGATCCCTCTAAAGAATGAAGACACATGGGTCTGGAGGCGCACCATCCTGTCCATTTAAGATCAGACAAGTCAAATCCTCTTGTTTTGTCAGCCCTTGAATTCCTTAAAACAAATCAGCTTGAGAAGCACATATACGATCCAATTCTGTAAGGGTTGACGGCAAGGGCATATTAAAAGCTAGTTCGAACTGAATGATAATTAATCATCATATATGACCATAAGCTCATCCAGCATGGCCATGAAACGTGAAATGTCTTTTGGTACGTGTGTACGTGCATGTGATTTACCCCACAGCTATTTGTGAACTTATCTTGTACGTAATGTCACAATAATGGTGTTTATGCTAGTTCATTGTAAACCAAAAGGGTAAACCAATATATACAGAATGGTTATTCAAAATTGATCGAACGAAACATATTCTGAATTCAATACACATAAATCCTAAGAAATGTGTTTTTCATAATCATGAAAATGTAATATACATATGTGAAAACACAAGTCACACATCAACAATAATTACCCCATGCGTTACACAAAATATCTATCAACAAATGTAAACTAAACATATGTTTACTATACGTGTCTACTATACAATGAAATATTTTAAGAATATAATGTACATATTTAGTTAAACATTTTCAAGTTCTATGGTACACATAGGTATTTGCCAGAGCACCCCTCCCTAATCCCTACAATGCCCATGTGATGAAAATTCATTTGTGGCTACGGTGATCATCCTGGGGCATCCCTGCCCTAGCAATGGTGGCGTGCTACCTCATCTCTTGCGGCACCCCTGCCCTAGCAGCATTGGGGCGCTACCTCCCCAACACATGATGGTCCTCCTGGGGCACCCCTGCCCTAGCAGCCCTGGGGTACTACCTCCCCATGATGATCTTCCTGGGGCACCCCTGCCCTACCAGCATTGGGGCGCTACCTCCCCAACACATGATGGTGCCCTAGCAGCCCTGGGGTACTACCTCCCCATGATGATCTTCCTGGGGCACCCCTGCCCTAGCAGCCCTGGCATACTACCTCCCCAACGCACGATGATCTTCCTGGGGCACCCCTGCCCTAGCAGCATTGGGGCGCTACCTCCCCAACACATGATGGTGCGAGCAGTCCTGGGGTACTACCTCCAACACATGATGATTTTGCTGGGGCATACACATGATGATTGTGCTGGGTCATTCCTGCCCTAGCAGTCCTGGGGGGCTACATTTTTGTTTAAACAACATGGATCATGTCTCCAAACACCCTTCCACATGTCTCCTGCATACCATATGCCACATGTTGGTCCAAAAATTATCGCACATGTCTCCTGGATAATAGATTTCATCAGATTTCTTGGCTCAAACATCATCACACCTGTCTCCTGGACATATATGTTTAATCCGTTGTTTTGTTCAAACATCATCACACATGTTTCCTGGGTAGATATCATTCATCAGTTTTTTGTTCAAACATCATCCCACCTGTCTCCCTGACATGTATGTTTGTTCAGTTTCTTTGCTCAAACATCATCACGCATGTCTCCTGGATGGGTGTATATTTCCATCCACCTGCCTCCCGGGCACATATGTTTGATCAGTTTTTTGTTCAGAGATCATCGTACATGTCTCCTGGATAGACATCATTCATCAGTTTTGTTGTTCGATCCTCATCACACCTGTCTCCCCGATATGTATGTTTGATCAATATTTTTGTTGGTTCCAACATCATCACACATGTCTCCTGGATAGATATCATTCATCGGTTGTCTTGTTCAACCATCGTCGCACCTGCCTCCCACATCATCACACATGATTCCTGCGTAGATATCATCGTCAGTTTTTTGTTCAAACATCATCACACATGTGTCCTGGACAGATACCTGTACCATGTTGTTTGTTTAAGTATAATCTCACATGCCTCCTGAATCAATATGTTCCATTGGTTTTTTGGTTCAATCGTTACCAAACCTGTCTCATGGACATCATCATATGTCTGCTGAATAGAGATGTTTCATCAGTTTTTTTGCTCAAACATCCTCACATGTGTCTCCTGGACACATGTGTGCTATCAGTTTTTGGGGCTCAAAAATCCTCACATGTGTTTCCTGGACGCATGTGCGCTATCAGTTTTTTGGTTCAAACATCCTCACATGTGTCTCCTGGACACATGTGCGCTATCAGTTTTTTGGTTCAAACATCCTCACATGTATCTGATGGACACATGTCTATTATCGTTTTTTGGTTGAAACATCCTCACATATGTCTCTTGGACACATGTGCGCTATCAGAGTTTTTGGTTGAAACATCCTCGCCTATGTCTCCTGGACACATGTACGCTATCAGTTTTTTGGTTGAAACATCCTCACATATGTCTCCTGGACACATGTGTGCTATCAGTTTTTTTGGTTCAAACATCCTCACTTGTGTCTCCTGGACACATGTTGTTTTCCTTTTTTGTTTCAAACACCATCCCATATACATCCAGAACACATGTGTTTTTTCAAAAAAAAAATCAACATCAAAAACAATTTCGAAAACATAGTTTCCCATGTCATCAAATGATGCTGTTTTCTAGATACGGCCATCCAAAGACCTTGTGTCCAACCCTGCTGGGGCGGTAGAACCTCCACTGCCCTAGTCCAGCCTGTACCCAAATGGACCCCCAAAAACAAGCCACTTTGGACATCATTAGTCATGTTCTTTCATTCTTTCTGTGTTTTTTGGACTTACTATCAGCAAGTTCTGCCGTGAGAGTTGCAAATGAGATGAGCTTCTGCAAACAAGGAACCCCACGTTCAAAACATTGCGTAATCATACCAAATGCGGAGCATACTGCATACATGAGGCTATTCAACGTTGTTCCTTGCCTGGTGACCTGCAATGAAATCATCCATGCCATCATATATCCCAAAAATCTGATGATACCCATGGTAAAGCACTCATCATCAACTATAAGAGTTGTGAGGAATCACCAAAAGCTTAATTATGCTGGCTATATGTCACAAATAGACCATAAACAACTCACATAATCTTCATCCTACCAGCCATGATTCGGCACGATTGGCCACGATTAACAATAATTCATCATTTTGAAATGATTGGCCACACATTGCATACTCATCATCATCATCATCATCATCATCATCATCATCATCATCATCATCATCATCATCGTTAACCGTTGTACACTGAACTTCGATTTGGTTGAAACTCTGACAACATAAAAATGAAAATCATTGACCGGAAAACCTGGCAACACTAACCAAGTTGCACACTGAAAATAATTCGTGTTAACCCGGGATTGAGAACCCACTGGTTGATGAATAGGTTGTATCCCCTAAATGCCAACTGTTTTTCAATTAAAATGGTACCCCCCGCAATTATAATCCGCGGTTAACATTCGCTGGATACTCTGCTGCCGTGGTGCTATTAACGCAGACCACTGGATCCCCAACGGCTTCGATCTGCACTGTGTTGGCGGTCGCATTGGCTTGGCAACGATAAGCCTGTGCAGAACCTGGTTGGCACAGCTGACTTCGGTTACGAAAAGGTGGGAATGCGGGAGGAACGAACAGCAAATCGGTGGTTCTTACCTCGTACTGACTCTATACATGATACTAAGTAAGGGGATTTAATGGGCATCACATGCTCATAAACAATCACCACCAAGAGCATGTGCTGCTCGCAGATTCCCATTAGTATCATTATCATTATATAGTACAAGAGCCACCGGCCCGCAAGCCCTAACCTCTGAAGAGGGAGAGAAAACATTCTATCAAAATGGATTCTGCCTGCCAAAATGTCCTCGCAACATGTACAAGTCGCACCAATCACAGCAGCAGGAGACAATCCCAAATCTGCATACATCTGCATTGTTTACGTCAGTACCCCCCCTCTCTCTCTCCCTGAATGCCCTTGAAGTTGAAAAGGATTCATAAGATTTCATAAGTGAATATCAGTGCTTCAATGGAAGCCCGTAATTAAAATATGGTGCACCAAAAGAAACCGTCGCTAACCCGGGGTGCTGGAGCATCATGTACATTGACCATGGGCCTTGAACCACTATCAATAATTGACCAGGGGCATGGCTATCCATCCAAGTCACCGGAATAGCCAGTCAGGCAGTACGCCCAGCAGTCTGCTCCGATGGTCTTGTTGTCACATGTGCTCCCTATACCAGCGTCGAACACCGGATCAGCACACACGGCTGCTTCAATGGTGGGCCAGTCCTGCCAACGGAAGAAAGAAAAACAATCAAGTGAATGTAACCCAATCACACAAGTCACAGTGCAAATGATTAATTTTGAACTACCCATGTTATGGACCTATGGCACCAGTTTTATGTAGCTAGTCAATAGTTCAATAGTTGTTACCCTCTGCCTTACAGGGTAGGACAGGTCTGCATGAGAATCTAGGGGTGCAAATGCCTGCCACATCTGCCAGTATCAACGATGTACAGTCTGCAAAGCTGGGTGCTGGCTACTGTTGACCTACAAGAGTCTATCACAAACCGACCTGAAAAATGCGACAATAATGCCTGGCTCTAGTAACTCTAGTGTGTTTTGGGAAGTGGGTTGGACACCCATAACACCTGATTCTGACAGCAACAGAAACAGGTTGGCCAATTCATCACCATCAGACATTCAAATTATATACCGGGGTGATGATGGTCACGCCCACGTGGGCCACATCATCAGGAAGCCAAAAACCTGGTGCAACCACCTGTCTATGCTACAAGCACTTCTCATCATTTCCTGGCAGCATCAATACACTGCTCAAAAACTGCATGGGCTGCATCGAATCTACACGTCTACACTTTGCAAATCTCCCCTCCCAAAGTCGTCCTGAGTGAAGGAACCATCGGCCTGCAGTGGGGCGGATCCATGGGTCTTAGTGGACATCTGGTGTCTTCCAACTGCTGGCTTCGAAGTGGTGACTTTCCATGGAAGTTTCCCCCGGCTTGTCACTATCTCAAGGCCATCATTGCCATATTGCAGGGATTGTAAGTAGCCTTCCCAACATGGTGTAGCCCCTTGATAATAGCTCGGCTTAGAGCAAAGGATCGACAACATCACCTTTGAGTGGAAGGCCACCTACGATCCCAAAAACAACAAAGGGTTTGTCAAGAATTGCACGAGGGTTTCATGGAACCTGAGGGAATGAGATTCAAACTTAAGAATCAGTACGACTGCAAGAATGTCCTGGCCGGAATCGATTTTCAATATTTCGGGCAAACATATGCAGCAATGCATCTTGGAAATCAAGACCAAAGTAGGCCACAGGAAAGCTGATTCAAGCTGCCGCCAACAAACATCATTGCATCATGTAATTTCAGCAAATAAACTGCAAAAGAATAGGTGCACCTCATACTAGGCGCAAGGGCTTCAAAAGTGAATATGACCAGGAATGATGACTCATCAATCATCATGCTGAAAGAGGTGGAAAACATGTAGCCAGGCAGCGTGAGTGGGAAGTTCCCACTACCAATCATGTTCAAACAATGCTGAACTTGGTCGACCTTCCCTGCCATTTTACTGATTGACCCGTGGATCGAGAAGTTCAGCTCCCCGATCTGAGCGCATCCGGCGCCCTGGATTGCCCTCACGCTCCAGCCTGGCACGTCAAAACGTTGGGCCCGGAAAGGATGAAGCCCAACTCAGCACCTGGCTGCCACAGGAATTGGAGACGCAAAAGACTGACCAAAACTTGGGAGGTTCGTGTAGTAACAAAATGAACATGAAGGTGCAGAAACGGAAAATTTCAAAACATTTCAAAACTGACGCTGATGGACAAGGATTCAACTATGGCAGTCTCAAGGCTTCTGCTAGAATTGCTTCTTGGATACTAAGCTTGACTGCTCACAAGCTGTAGATGCATTCCCCCTTGGAAGCAAAGGATGGAAACAACAGCACCCTGCGATTCACTCCCACAAGTGCTAGAACTACCAGAGTCGGGATTTGAACTGACTTGAAATGATAGAGGGAGAACATTGGAGAAATATAATGTCATAATTAATGTCCCTATAAGCGTCTGATTTCAACTACTCTGACACTCCTGCTTGGTGATGCGCTTTGCTTAGCCAACCGAGGGAGAAAAAAGCAACACGAGAAGCACTGCAGATTTCTATGGATCATCAGGGACGGTGCTGGAACGACTAAAGATGCCCCCGCCACAAGCTCACGGACGGAGACGAGCGACTGATGTTGCACGTTTCGCCGGTGACTTTGCCATCGCAATCGTGTGTCGCACCACGAAGGTTGGGGACCTTGCAAGGGGTGAAGCAACTGCTGAGAGCGATGGGTTGATGTTGGATCCTCATTTTGGGATCTATTCTGACATGGCATAATGGATTTATATTGGCCATAACTTCCTAAGGCAGCCCCTCATGAATATTCAGATGGTGGGGTTGGGCTCGCAATCGGACAGAGACAAAGTGCAGAGGGCACCTTTTGTGTGTGTTTATGATAGTGTGCCCCCTCAAAGAGGATTGGTTTCTTCCAATGGAGTAGATGATCACTGGATCACCTAGGAACATCGCGTAGACAGCAGTATGTGAACTGGGGATGTTCTGTGGAGATAAGGCATAGCGAGCGGATGCAAGCGGGGATCATGTTGTTTGGGAGCTTGGTATGCCAGAAAATCTGCCAGTTCAACTGATTGTTTACTTCAGTGAAAACAAGTACCGTTTTTTTGACATTTTTCGGAGCTTCAGGAAAAAAACTTACTTTGATTCCCACATCTATTCAATGAAAACCACTATACCGTGTTGGCACCAACTATACTTCATTGTTTACTTCAGTATCTTCAGTGAAAACTATACCAGTTTATTTTAGGTTCAGGAAAATTCTTGACGTTCCAAAAACGTGAATTGTGATCATTTCCTGGGTGGTAGTCAACAACTGAAGTGGATCTAAGTCAATGACACAACCTGCGGCCACACACGGGGGGAAGTTTTCTCCCAATGGGAATGCCGGAGACTATTCCAAATGGTTCCGAAACCATCGACCACTTTCACCGCGCTTATATCTTATATCAATCTTATCCACGATGACTATATATATATATATCTTGATATATCTTGATCATTCAACTTCATTCACCATGTATTGGCCATTGTGCAAAACATTCCCAGGCACCCGAATTTCAATCATGGACAATCCTCACTGGGAGCCCGCGCCCCAGCGGTGCAAGGCTTTGCCGCACAGCTGGGCCCAGTGGAGTTCACGGCAGCAATCTGACTTCCTTCGGCAGCTGATGAAATCCAAACATCTCCAAACAACTTGTGATGTTGGCTGGGATACCATCACAACTAGAACCAGAATGGGATACCATCACAAGAATCAATGCTCTCCAAACAAGCTACCAGAAATTCCAAACTGATGAACATTCAAATTCTGGTAGCTTCAGTGACGCGCCCATCCAACATCAAAGCCTACGCAAACATCCAACCTGGTCCAATCCGAACAGGACATCCTTGTGACCAGGGGTTGGATTTCACCCTTCATTGACGAGGTTCCCGAAGGCTAAAAGGTTGGTTTATTGCTATAAATGGTTTATAAAGGATGATTGAGGGGCACCCCTATTTTGAGAAACACCTATTTGTGATCGATTGATCGGATGATTTCTGGATTGTCCAGAAATTGGTTTGTTCATTCAAAAAATGTTGCAGAAGTGAAATTATAATCCTGGCAATCTATGATTATCCTTGAAAAATGGTTTGTTTTAAACACATGGTACAAACATGAAATTATATAGAAATTATCCTGGAAATCTATGATTATAACCTGTAGGTCATCCATTTTTGAGATTTCCCAAGGAATATTTAGAGAAACCATCAAATAATCCGGACATAGGCTGCCATAGATCCATCCAATCACACTCCCCGAGCGCCTTGCAGGATCTCCACGAAGCCCGCGCTGCTTGAAACCTCAGCGAGCAAATAGGCATGGCATGGCATGGCATGGCATGGCATGGCTGGGAAACATGGGGAAACGGCATGTTTATACAGGGAAACCTCGAGAAACAACCCCTGAAAATTATAGGGAAACATTGGGAAACTGGCTACTACATGGTATTTATAGGGAACCTACTTCCAAAATATGAGCCCATATGATCCCTTGTGTTGACTCTTTGAGAATTTGGGCGAAACTGATTGCTCAATTTGTCAGGGCCAGCCAGCTCCAGAGCTGCGTGAGGACACTATCGGGCGAGCCAGCAGTGAGACCACTACGGGGGGAGCCAGCAGGCGCTCGTGCGCAGTGGCTGGCCATCTTCGGTGAGAAGTCCGCTGGCAGGGGATATGGCTATGGGTCAATATTAACCAACCAACTAGTGGAGGATTTACCAACAATAATAAGGGAAAACAATGGTTAATGATGGGGAACCAGGGGTACGGGGTTTTGACTCACAGCCATATGTTCATTGAGTAGGTCAAGATCAAAGTAAAATGTTGCAAGGCTGAGGGCTAAACCAACTACGTTCTGATGGTTGCTACATAAACGATGTTCGCCAAATGAATCCTCACTCCAATAATGGACAATACATAGCTACAAGGTGTGGATGGCATCGATAAGGCCTGCCGTCCAGGCTACGAAAACAAACACACGGCTACAGCAACTACACGCTGGGCCACGCCAACATGTGGACGTACATTGTCTACATGCCTGGGACCCAACACACACACACACACAAAAAAAAAAAACACAACAACATTTCTTACATTGAACCCAATTGAGCGCACATCAACATCATGGAAAAAACAGATTGATAAATGACTACGAGACTCTTTTCCCGACTGCTCTTCATGAGTTTATCGTGATAATCCGATGCAAATCGATGCAACATTAAGTCCAAAAGTATGCACTTGTTGGCTTGATTCCGAACACCAATTAAATACTTGTAAGTCGGAGAAATACACTTACTACCCTTGATCGGCTGCACCGTCATGACGTAACCAAATGACACAAACCGTACGACAAATCACAATAGTCTTTGTGAATCTGTTTTTTTGTGAATTTTTGTGATGTAAAGTGAGCATCAGTGAACCGGAATCCATCACGAGAGGATGCCAAGAAACATCGGCACACAGCAGTTGAGTTACATTGCCTTCCAGTTGGTACCCCGTCTGACAAAATCCAAAGCATCCCTGGCAGCGACATAAGCATGAAAGCGGAAGCTGCCAGGAACCACAGCTCGCGGAACAAGTGGCAACGCTGCGAGATGCTGCAAGAATAACCATGCAACTGGAATGCGATGGTGTGTGTGTATGTACTGGAACTATTGTCAGTTGTAGTGGCTCAACGCCAGCCCACCAACGATGATTTGCTACAGGCTCAGCATCACAAACACAAATGGCTGCAGTGACCAATATGTGAAAATCAATGGTAGATGTACTGCAAGCGTTTGGCGCTGGGCCTACACAATGGAGCACTGAAGTTGTTATTTCGGCGATTCTAACTGGTGCATCTGTGGTATGTTTTCGCTATCGGTTGGCGATGCTTAGGACATAGGCTATGCTTCTTGACTCTTAGTGAATCCTAATATACCCATACAGATCCTTACCATTGACGACTTTGCCCGAGGGCAGGAGAGGGCAGGAGAAAAGATACCGGAAGGTCCATGTGCTACCAGTACTGTGCAAGCGCTGACTTCTGCCAAATGGTCGGAAGACCAAAAAGATATTTGTTCATCTCCATCTGTGACAAAGGGCCGGCACGTCGGGTCTACATGCGCGCAATGCAAACATACATGCGCACGCACACATTATAATAGTCCTGTGCGTGTGCTTGTGCGTATGTCTCCACATTCTGTCTTTGAATTCACCCATACCTGCCTGAGAAATACAAATAAAGTAGACGCACAATCATGTGAGGCATAACCAGCAACCATCTTTGACATATAGACCATATAGGGTCTTCAAACATGTGATAGGACATAGTAGATGCAACGTGCAATCATGTCTCTCGCAAAAAAAAATCTTGCTTTCGGTCATGTCTGTCATCCCATTGGGACACAGTGGTGCTTTGGGCGACCGGTTGTCCATCGTCTTTCCCATTTTTCTCGTAAAATCACACAGGCATGTTGTTGGGAAAGCTATCACAAAGGAACGCGGTTCGGAAAGCTGTGACTGTCCACATCGACGCTTCCCACAACGACTCCCGCCTGACCAAAGACCAGGTTGCTGCAAGTATCGCTCACGCTGGGGTCCGCAAAGGCGGACAACGAGGAAAGGTTTCCACACTTGGCGGGCTCCTGAGCCGCCAATGGGTTCATGGCTGGAGTCCTCGACCAGGGTGAAGTATGGCCATTCTGGGTGGGATCAGAATTCACCTGCCTATGGGAGTAGATCTTCAGTTTTCTGGGTGGGATCATCAGTCGAGATTATCTCAACAGAAATCTGAAGATCCATGACTTTTGTCACATTGACTTGCCCCAAATAATGAAACACCTGGCACAAAATAAGACAACCTCCCAGAAAGATACTCGACATGTGTTGCTTTCCCTCAGGATCCGTGCAAGAAATTAAACAAGATATATATACATATGACCAACTCAACGAATGAAACAAAACTAAGAATCCGAAGGCACAACTCAGCTGCAAACACAACGCAGGTTGAGGGATTTTATAATGGACCAGCAGCGGTCTATCTGTCCACTTGCAGTACACTGGGTTGAGAACCCCAAACTGCACAGCAGGTGTCGGGAGCCTCCTTGCAGAAGCTATGTTTGTAACACTGCTTGAACAAACTCGCAATTTTATCAGATGGAGCTGATGCTGATGATTTGGGAAAACAGGACAAGTTGGGGAGCATTCACAATCATCGAGCCTGTGACAATCCCTTTATATCCCTGTATGTGTTGGTCGCATTTACCTGTATCCGACAGCAAGCGATAGTTCGAGCTACATTAATTACCAAACCCCTGTTCCTGACTTTGTCTCTCAGTGGGTATTTTCTTGAACATCGTAATAAAAGCATATAAAAGCACACCTTTGTCAATCGTTCCAGATCGATGCAAGTGAGCCATGAGATCAAGCTGACCAACAAAAAGTGGGAGTAGGTACAGGCTGGTACAGGTATCCAAATGTATCTAGGCATCACGAATCACAGATTTTCACAGTATAAACGCCCATCACAATTCACCAAGGGGGGCTTCTATAACGGCTCAGCCAAGGCACGCACACAGCAGAGCTACTTGTGAAGGTGCTGGTCTCTGCTTGACACGTCAAGGAAGCATCCCCTGCCACAGCAAGTGTGACATGCCGATTATCATTGACCCACGGTGCCGTGCTCAGAGCAAAGGAGCAAGCAAACCAAAAGATCAAACCTAGAGCAATGGCCCCTCTGTGCTGGTTCTTCAATCGCCCTGATGAGTCTACAGTGGACCTTGGGGCAGAAAGTGAACCACACCAAGGAGAAAGTAAAGAAGACTCGTTGGGAACTGATTTTTTTTCAAAGAAATGATGTGCGCCCTTGAAACTCTGGCGCCTATGAGGTCGTAGCCCTGCATGCATTGCAGTTGACAAGTGTCACCAGAGACGGCGCCGCTGCACTGTGAAGAGTCCAGAGCGATTCCCAAGGCAAAGCCTGGCAGAACCGGGTCCACAACGAGCACCCACACTTCCAAGTGATAAGATTGACAGTCACCAAGCGTGATTTGCCACTTGTTCATTGTCATATAGTTCCTCCCAATCTAAGCGGCAAACTTGGGAGTGACCGGTTTGAAGGTGAACCTTTTCAACTGTGAGGGATATGTGCAACAAAGGTTGAATAAGTCAAATTGTTAATGATGAAACATACCCGATCAGTTGTAAGTTGTAAATGTGCAAAATACCAGAAGTAATTGACCATCATGAGGACATAGTTTTAGGGGCCTGTGGATAGACATGTCTCTTTCGACGCTAACCGTGCATAAACGAACAGCACATCAGCACCATGAAAGGGTATACCCACATTGCCCCAACAAAATCAGCGACAGCATGTCACAGCTCTGTATCTATCCCCTACTTTGGCTTTGTTTTTTGGTTCTCCCTGTCTCTCCATCGCCTTCAGATCAGATCTGCCTCAGCCTAGCTGAGGGGCGAGACAAAGGCAGTTGCTTTACACTGCCAAATTCATATGGTTCTCCCTGTGCCTCCAGCCTTTCCAAAAATCTCCAAAACTCACGCTTTCCCAAGCCGTCACAACCGGTCACCGCTCCTTCAAAGGTGCAGGGCTCCGGTGTGCAAATGGGTGCAGCTCCCAACAAAGTCCCGTCACTGCAGAGGTGCTGCGAGGGCAACCCGCCATAGCCTCATGGTGCCAGAAACGTTTTGCTGAAACACACGGGTTGGATCCAAAGAAAACTGCGATAGGGTTGACTCAGCTTGACTTACAGTGCTTGAATGTATTGCTTAATCCAATCTTGAATGCATTGTATATTTGACTTGCTATGAACCTTTGCAGCAGTTTGCAGCTCTGCTGCGTCAAAGCATGATCTTTCTTGCCCTCTGTGATCCATTTCTTTTCGCGGGGACAGGTGTTTTCTTCCTTCCCCTCAGCACCATTATCACCAGCACCACCATCATCACCAGCACCACCACCAGCAGCATCATCATCATCATCATCATCATCATCATCATCATCATCATCATCATCATCATCATCATCATCATCATCATCATCATCATCATCATCATCATCATCATCATCATCATTGTCATAATTACATTAATTTTCAATTTATCTATTTATCCGTAAATATCTCTATATATATATATATGTGTGTGTGTGTGTTTTTCCATGAATCTATCCATCTATCCATCCATCTATCCATCTACCAACCTATCTAAATATCTATATCTTTGCCTTCTTAGCTATTTATCTGTCTATCTGTACACCTGACCATATCTAAAAGAATATATTCATCTATCTACTACATCTATCAATGTATCCATCCATCTACCTATCTATCCATCTACCTTTCTACTGTATGTATCATCTAGTGTAATCTATATACCGATCTCATCCAACGCCAATACCGCGCCCCAAGCTCTTCTCAGCTGCCCCGCAGCCTACGTTGCATTGGCTGAGGCAGGTCTGTCCATGGGTCAGCCCATTGCAAGAAGACGAGTTGAAGGAGGAGTTGCCCTGCAGATAGTCCGGCACGGAACAGCCTCAGCTGAGCCCAACGAGGGTGACCAAAAATTGCAACACATGACGCCACAGCAAGGAGTCGCCACACCAGTTGGCCTCACATATTCGATGTCGCATTGGTGTCCCAGGCACTGTTTCATTTCTGGAGAAAACCAGCTTGACATGCAAGGAAGCTGTGGGATGGTTTTAGCTGAATTAGCCTCCATACCTATAATAGCTACTAGCGGTGGGGTTTACTGCATGAGCCACTACCTGCTACTTGGCATCATGGAAACTTCGTTGATACATCGAACTCCAGGTGCCGAACAAGGGCTGCCAAGGGGCGCTTGGGACTGCAACTGGGGACGCTTCCATTGAAGTTGCCATAGAGGTCACAAACATAGCTGCTGGCTGTTCCCTGGAGGCGGAAACTGCTGGTCCTGGTGCCCCCTGAAAAACACAGACGGCCAACCTCCGGCCCGTTTCGTTAGAATTTGCTTAGGTATTGCAGATTGCATGCATCCAGGATCATCAGGATCCAGCAAGACGGATGACACACCTGTAGCCTGAACTACAAATGGTAAAGAAAAGAATTCGTCCACACCAATGGTTGGCATTCTGCCCAATGTTTGCATTGGCGGAAGACACTGGACGACCCAAATCTCTGACTGCAAAGCCTTCCATTACTCCTGCATCTGATCCTGTGGCCACTGAATGATACAGCAGTGATTTTCTGTGATAGAGTAAGCATGTGCCTGAAATGATTTGCGTGGGTATCCGCACCATCTTATATACATGTTGTTCCAATGTGTTTCACTTCTGAGCGCCAGCATCATGCAGCTGATCTTCACTTTCATCAAATCTCTGAAAGCCAAGGCCCTGCTATTGTGCACCTGGAAACTGTTCATTATTGCCCTCGCATTTATCATGTTTTTGCCAGTCCGATCCAGTCATATATGGTTGGCCTTTTAAACCACTAAGCAATACTAAGCATCATAAACGGCTTGCTGACTTTTGCCATCATGGGTACAGGAAGATTTTAAATCATCCTTGGATATCGTTGAAACGCGGAACCCATCGGCTACCGGCCTCATAGCCAAAATCGCAAGCGACACTGCAGTTGTTGCCTGGAACGGGACTGGCATCAAAGCCTTCTCAACACGCAAGATCACCCAAGGCTATGCAATGGAATCAACGGAATCAGCATGTGATTCAACTGAAACATTCTCAAACATATCTTGGTTTAGTTCTATTTCTGGAAATCCCTCATTATCAAATGGCAGTGGTAGATAGCATGTACACAACAACAATCGCCATTCAACCAAACAGGCCAACAGCCCTCAACAGGGACCTGCCCAAAATTGAAACTGCTTCGGCCCACATGCCAGCTTCCAATTTCAATGGCATTCTGTCATCAGCTCATATCAGGAATGCTTTGATAAAGAAGAACAGCTGCTCGCGGCATCCGCAACTCGTTTCAGAAGGGGAATCCAATTGAAACAAGGTTACAGTCCGGGTTTAGTGCAAATCTGGCATTGCCCCGAGGTGCTTCATTGTGGTTGAGTGTATATAAACTGGTCGATGGGCCATTTAACCAAAAGCCGCAATGGCCGCAACTTGTAACCCCAGTGGTGCATTGGCTTCTAGACGGGCACCACTATAAAGGACGAAACGGAAAAGCCTCTTGCGCCAAGATGCCGGCAAAAACGTTCAAGCAACTGCTTATGTCAACCCCAGGCAGCACAGGCAAATTACCTCAATAGGGCCACATGATAGAACCGCGGCAAGGCATCAGCACTCAGGGCAAAATTCAGGAGCTTTGTTGCAAATGCACCAATCTCTACCTACATCATTTGAAATGTCAATGTACGGCTTCAACCACCTGTAGAACCAAAAATGCCCACACACACACACACACATCTGCACGCGCATGTGACGCAATATCCATTTGAATATACGTCTGCACCTGAGCTGAGTAGATTCTCAACTGAAAACTTATGGGGGGTGTGACAAGAGGTGGCTTTGAGCCATGGACGTACCCCTACTGACCCAAATGAAGCTATACTTGAGCGCACCTCTTACTCTCTCCATTTAAGTATTCATGTGCTATTTCACTCAAATTTGGTGTGTTTCAGTTGAGCTGCAAAAGCAACAATTGGGGTTGACCTTGGGACCTTCAATCATGTTGCTTCACAGGAGGGCGCCTGCTGCGCATGCTGCTTGAGCAGCTGATTCTTCCGTAGCATTTGTAGCTTTCTGTCTCCATACGTCATCAAAGAAGAGTAAACCGTAAACCAACATCTATCAACCAAAACTCGATTTCAACAAATCACAAATCTAAAAACTACATGCGCATAATCATTCCCACCCCTGGGAACAGCACGTAGCCAACCCGTAGCCCAGCCATATGCCCACCCCGGTTCCAGCTCCCAAGTGGCTGATGTCGCATGGCAGGGGTTCGCATTGCGGCTCGGCTCCCAGGAAGGCTCCGCTCTCGGTGCATTCCAACAGCTCTTCCTGCGCCATCCAACTGCCATCCAACATGGAAGTCATATGGTGGCTTATGAAAGGATGACTATGAATGATTACTATGAATTGATTAAAACCCAGTCAATCAACAACCCAGGCAATCAACAATTCATTAAAACAGGGAACCTCAAAAAATAGTTGATTTATATTACTATGAATAGTTAGTAGAAAAGGATGACTTGGGTCAGCAAAACCAAAAAGGGGTTTAGAATGTGGGGGTTTAGATTTGGCAGGTTTTAGGTTTTTTAGCATTTTTTGGCCTTCCTAAATCAATTTAAAAGCCTGAGATTAATTGAGATGAATTAAGATAACATTGAGAATAATTGAGATGAATTGAGACAACATTGAGAAACATGGAGAAAGATTGAGAACAACAAAGCAGAAACAGGACAGGCACTTGATCATTTTGAGGCATGGCTGATTTTCCCACTCTTTCTCACTGGGGCCATCTCTGAGCAAGATTGAGAAAGATTGAGAAAAATGAAAAAATGAGATTAATTGAGCTGAGGATTTTAAATCATCTTGAGATATTTTGAGCAAGATTGAGAAAGATTGAGATAAATTGAGAAAAATTGAAGAAAAAATGAGAAAAATAGATAAATTGAGCTGAGGACTTTAAATCATTTTGAGATATTTTGAGCAAGATTGAGAAGGATTGAGATAAATTGAGATAAATTGGGCTCAGGTTTTTCCATCATTTTGTCTATGTTTCATTGGTTTTAGTACTTGACCCCTGAGAATGATTGAGAAAGTTTGAGAAAGATTGATTGAGATAACTCGAGCTCCCTGGTGATTCCTGTTTTGGGTTGCTTTCCTTTACTTTTAGTAAAAGTATTATCCCTTTACTTTCAATGTTAAATTTTTTAAAGTTTCTCAGCCAAACCATTTTGAGACATGATTGACACAAAGTGAGAACAATTGAGAAAGGTTGAGATTGAAACCCCAATTTAAAAAAAACACCTATCAAATCTAAACCCCCACAGTGAAAGTTCAAAAATTTGGTTCCTGATTGGGGGGTTCCCTATTTTGAGAAACAGCCATATGATGTAACAATATGGTGATAGGAATATAGGAAACATATATAAGTTAAGGTGATATGTACATTGTGACTATATGAAAAATCCAGCTTGAAACATTCAGAATGTAAATAATAGGAATCTATCATGGCGATCGGAATGTATGGGAATCTGAAAGGGTAGCCTATATAATTCTACATGCACATTCGATGTATCAATAATATAAACAATATTAAACAATGGTGATCCAATAAGGTGTCCCATACAAGCTGTGACCCAAAAGGTTGACAGCTGGGATTATCACCCGGGGTGATGTTAACCACAGCCATTGATAGTTGGGCGCCCGGTTGGGTGCAGCTGAGCCAGGACCTTCGGGGTGTCACCAGCCGGGCGGGTCACCCCTCACCAGTCACCATCCCAGGTCGTCCACGCCTGCGCTGTGTAGCCAACTGGGCAAGACAAAGTGCCTGGGACGTGACCGACGACTTGGAGCTGCGGAGCTGTACTGTGGCTGGACCCGTCCATGACATTCCATGACTCAACTGTTTTTAGCAAAAACCGAACTGCAATACACTACCGTATACTACCTTTTTTTTTCACCGCACCTTTTCTCCGGGGCGGTCTGGGTTCGGTCAACTCTGGCTTTACTACCTTTCTTCGTCTTAGAAAAAATCAATAATGAAATTCGAAGACCTTCTTAGGCTCCAAACTTCCGACACGGGACGGCAACGATTAGGTCTGGCGTCCCCCCTAGGTCTTAGAATCTCTGCTGCTCGGTCAAACAGGTTGGCCGGCACCCATGGCTATGGCTGCGCCAAGCTGCAGAACTCCCCAACCACCCTTCCAACCTCGGGGCAGCTGCTCACCATGTTGGTTCAAGCTTGGCTCACAGAATGCTTCAAACAAAAACTGGAGAATGTTTGGAACATAGTGACTAATCATCATTGAATAATGACTAACGATAAAGGTCAATACTCAACCAAAATTGCCAAAAACAACTGAGTTTTACCTCAATCTTGGCTGATACGGGTAAACCTAGATATATAATGAACAACAAACCTTAAGATCTTTAAGATGGATGCTGCTGGTTCCTGCTTACTGACGCTGAATACTTTGTAGTATTTGATGATGGCAACTGATGGTTCACATGTGATCAAAAAAATAAAATGTTGATCTTGATTCATTGAGGCTGATGGTCCATGATGATTGCTGATCCTCAACAATGATTACTGATGCCCTACAGCCTATAGTGCTTAGCAAAGGTTCATGATCGGCAATGACTAGCGGCCAGTGATAGCTGTTGGTGGTAAGGGAGCTTAGCAATAGGTACTGACGCTGACCAGTGGCGATTGAGAAACATAATCGTGGCTAAGTTGACTCCAATGGATAATGATGGACAGGGGGTAATGAACAAAGCATATTGCCTAATATTGTCGAATGCTGGCGGGTGATGCCTAATGAGGGTTAATGATTCAAAAAGATAGCTACTGGTGAAAGATACCAATTCATGACTCATGACGTGCTTTCATCTCATTGATTGTATAATTCGGTATGATTCACGGTTTGTATGGTTCATGGGCATGCCCAACAATGGTAAATGCTTCTTAGTAGATAGTTACTGCTAGTTACTGCTAGTTCATTCCACTACCTAACGGATACAACCTCTTCGTAATGGCTTATGGTGTCCAATTCTGGTAACTCATATCGACAGTCAGTACATGATGATGATGATGATGATGATGATGATGATGATGATGATGATGATGATGATGATGATGATGATTCCTGGTGATCGTAATACAAAAGAAATAGTGAAGAGGTGATAACGCTTCGTGTTCAATGCCTAAATGTGGTCAAAATGGTTGGTAATGTTTGGTGGGAACATGTTTTCAGGTCGCGAAATCTTGATGATTGCTGGTGTCAAGTAGATTCAACTAGTTATGGTTTGCAATGGGTAGCGATAACCCTGCAATTGTTTGATCGTTTTTTTTTGGACTCAGCAATAATTGCAAGTGATGATAGGTCTTGATGATGGCCGAGCATGGTCCATGATCCTGGTTGACAATGCTTCAAAGCGCCTGAAAGCACATTTTACAATGGCGATTCATAGTTGGCAATGGCCAGTAGTTGTGGGTTGTTACAGTAATGATGGGTTGCAACGCTTAGCACTGATGAATAAATGCAATGCTGTATCATGGCCACAAAAATGACACAAACCAACTGTGGCTAATTGGATTGGTTGATGCAACCTAGCGGTTTCTAATGCTTGGAAAACGGCCAGTAATGGCTAATGAGGGTAAGTATATCAGCGGTTCATCGATGATGGACAATGATGTATATAGAAACACACACATATACACACATAATACCAGTTGGCTGTGGCAAAAACGGTTTGTATTGGTCAACAAGCAAGGTTCGAAAATTTTATGATTGGTAATGGTGAATGATTATGCATAACAGCGGTGAGGGCTGACAACGCACTTGTTCACAAGATTGGTTGATAATTATACTGTGTTGATACTGGTTAATTCATCATCATCATCATCATCATCGTCAAAATTTGATCATGATTGCGCTGGCAGCGAGCGGTGAATAAGGCAGTTAACAATCCTCAATAAACCTCAGACTGGTGATGTTATGACTAATGGTGAGTCATGATGTAGAGTTTGCCATGACAATGGTAGCTGATCAATTCGTCATGATCCATAAGCTGGGAAATGCGCGTAGGAAACCTGCAATAACCAACAATGCACTGCGCTTGGCTATCCTCACTGATTGGCACTTCCAAGAACACACTGCACTTAACACTCTTGGCTGACATGCAACATGAGGAATCATCACGAATTCAGCAATATATGGATTTTGGTCTCTGTTGCATTTCTATCCAGCTGAAAAAAACAAACAGCTTTGCAAGGACAGAAAACACGGGTGGCTTCGTGCGCCCAGTCACACAGTCTTCGGTGCTCAAATTGCCGTTCAGCTGCGAAACCTGTGGGCACGGTGAGGACCAGCAGAGGGGCCCAGCACATTCTCAAACGAAGTTTCCAAAAGCAAGGGTAACTTCACCAAGTTCAAATCACAAAATGAGTTGATATGGCTGTGGGTCAAAACCCTGTACCCCTGGTTCCCCTGTCATTAACTATTGTTTCCCTTATTATTGTTGGTCATCATCCCCCATAATGGTTGGTTAATATTGACCCAGCTCGCCATATTAACATTTGACCAAGGTCGGCTCAAATCTTCGACCGGGTCGGCTCTGAGACTCGAGGGACGCCCACCTCGCACTCCTTCAACTTGCAAATGAGCTCGGAGTTTTCGGGTGTCAATGAACCAGTCGAGGGATCACCTGAGAGAACGTTGTTACATGGGTCCACATGGGTCAGCTGAGTTCATTGCAGCCATCACGTAGTAGACCTGTCATTCTCATGGGTGAAATCTAATGACCTAAAATGAATGAAAATTACCTATGACGATTTGGATGTAGTTGAGCCAAACTCCTCCTATTCAAACTATTTGAAATCATGGCATCCTGGTGGAATGAAGAAGCAGTATCCTCCACTGCATCTGGAACGGCCAATGATGTCCAGGAGGAATGTGGACTCAAAACGGAGACTGCGAAAGAGCCATCTCTCCAGGGCACCCCTTGGGACTAGCTCCGTTTGTGTTGCCGCACTTTGGCCTGCCAAAGGGTTCACAAAGAAGTTTCGTGTGCGAGCGATATATATTGTATATTTAGGAATAACAACAACAATAATAATTCGAAAATGGTTTGGTCATTTCTGGTGATGGGATATACCATATAAATGTACTGATATTCATTCATGTGATTATTAAATACAAAACGCAAATAGCACTGTTGGGGATACTCTTCGTTAGCGACACAACAACCTCTGAAATCCTTGATCCTCATAATTGGCTTTTTTGGGTCACCCTACGCCGAGCCACAAACATACTCCACAGGGCCACCCTCGAAGGGTGCGATGCAACTAGCATTGCAGCTTTGGCCGTTGTACCTCCGCGCCCGCGATCGGTAGGAGCGAGCGCGGAAGTTGCTGGCGGTTGACTCAATTATCTTGCCCATGATCATCTATGATGATTAATCATAACTGTTCAGTCATGTTTCAGTGCGGATAAGATGATTTTACAGTTGGCAAGCTTAGAATATAGAGTAGAATAACGGTTAACGTCCTGCCAGTGAAGAGAAATGAAATAGACATCAAAGCTGAAACTGCAGCACTTGTGGGCGTTCTGCAATGCTAGTACAATACTCAGGCATGCTTTGCCCCAACACAATGACGTCCAAATTTTGACATGTGAATGATAAAATGTTCAACACAGTCAACACATCTTAACACAAGACCGTGGGATCGTGCGGGTCATGACTGTGAACCCCCACATGCTTTTCTTTTTGGGAAGCATAACACACGCAAAGTATGCATGTTTGTTTGCTTTGTGGACCTAAATGTCTTATTTATTCATTTTCTCTTTTCGTAGGATTTTCTCTCACATCTAAGGCCACACTGATAAACATGGATCGGGGCATTATATACATGGCTAGTCATACTTGAGTTACATGAGCAGCCATTGACACTGAGCAAATCGCAAACTAACCCCATAGCATTTGACATTGTACTTACAGACTTACACTCATCTTGCCATGGCAACTATAGCCCTCGCGCTCACCAGGACAACAGCGTCATCTGCTAGGGCACAGGTCGTAGCATGTGCTGGCATTCACACCGATACCAGTGGGGATGCCATCACTGCACTGCACCAGGACTGTCGTTGTAGTCGACGCCGTTGCGGTGCTGGATGTGCTGGTGAATGACAAAGTCTGGAAGCAGCGGCCAAAATTGTAGCAACCCTTGTCTAAACTTGAAAGACAAACGTTCCCTGGCACTGCAGCTGGCGGGATATTTCTAGCGACCGCTGGGGATATGATCATATCTGCCGTGGTTAAACCATGAACCCGTGATACTCCTTTTGAGGCGATTTGGGGGTGCCAAGCCCCTGTAGGTCCATTTGCTGTATATGCATGATACTCTTTGATCTTTTGCGCATCCTCTTCCCCTGGCCTAAACCGGCACTGTGCATCTATCGTGGCTACAAACTGACTACCTGGGTAATCTTGGGGACATTGATGTGTTTCTATTCTGAGGACAACTCACCCTACATTGAAAATGGGTCAGCGTGCAGCAAAAGCAACAACCAAAAGCTGCAACCAAAAGCTGAAAAGGAAGCACATGATGATGGATGAGGGCCCTTCACTCTTGATCAGCAGGAACAAGTGGCAACTCCCTCTCCCACCCAGGTGCCCACTTTCAAGTGAAGTACCCGCAAAGAAACGCCTAGATGTGTCGGGGAATAGGTCAATATATCATCCCAATAAGAATCGAATCGACAAAAATAGGATGCATTTAAGGTGATTCATGTTGGCTTCCGCTTCTGTCATTATCTTTCCATAGCTCTGGCCTGCCCTTGGCCATGGTTTCCCGTGGCTTCTCACCGGGCAGGAACTGTGCCCAACCAAGATTCGGTGGTTGTAGATTGCAGGCAGCTAGGAGGAGTACCGCTAAAGACTTCACCTGAGTGTTGAAGGCATCCGCCCCACTATTAGTTCATCTTAAAATTCTCAGGCCTGATGCTGGTTTTTGATAACCACAATCTTGCTCATAAACGCTGCAGTTGACAATGGTTGATGATTGATGGTCAAATAACAACAAAATGAAAGTGTAGTCAGACTGCAAATAGTGGCAAACTGGTCATTGATTGATGGTGAATCATGACAATTGATAGTTCTTGGTAGGATGAGATCATGTTAGATCTATTGCGATGCGGATTTGTACCGCATAGCTGGCCACCCAGCGATACCTCGAGGGTTTCCAACTGCCAGGTTTATCTCCCGGCGTTGCCCCTGCGAAGCCCTTCAGGCTGAATCATTCGGGGTGTAACCCCGGGTCGCAAGGCGGCGTTGGGGATTGGAAGATCCATTGGTTGGCCCTTCAAATTGCTGAAGACATGTTGAACATGTGGGAGAAACTTTGGCTGACGATCACAACTTGTGATTGATGGTCATCAATCCATTGGATGGTTAACAACACAAAAGCCATTGTCTGACGATCATCAAGCAAGTGGCTCGTGATTGATGACCATCCAACCCTTCATCTGCTGCTTTTGGCTGACACCCGGAACCTGAGCCTTCCAGCCATGTCGTTCAAGCCATGTCGCTGCTGGTGCAGGTGTAGATGGACGCTTCCCCGACGTAGCCATAGTTACACCGGAGGCTGCAAGTTTCACCCGGAAATCGCCCAAAGCAGTCCTTAGCAAACTCCCAGATTTGCCGGGGAGTTTCTTCAAATGTGCCTGAGAGACATGAAACAAACATTTGCTTCACACGAACTCCCAGGACCGCAGGTCTGAGCTCAGACATGTTTCATGGTTCAGCATGGTTGTTCAACCATCCTTACCCCGTGCCCTGCTTAGTGGGACCAACCCTTGCCATGTCAACCACAGTGCCAGCAAGGAACGGTGACATTGACGCTGATGCTGTCCACAACAGGCACGGGACATCTGCCAGGTAAAACCTGGAGAATCATGGACGTGTCTGGAACGGGGACTACGACCTGGGAAACCTTAAGACATATGCCTTGAGGAAAGTCACGTCGGGTGGTGGCAAGTTCACGGAAGATTATATATCCCAAAAGTGAATGCACAACCAGGGTACAAGTAAACAAGTGTGCTATGTAGTTCATGTAGTTTTATAGCCTACTATGTCACTATGTGCCATATAATTTGTGCAAATGAAAAGTCAGTACAATCCAAGGACAATAAAAATACATACTAGTTTAAGAAGTTGAGGGGCTCGGATGCTTCTCCTCGCCAAAAAGGAGCGAATGTGCATTCCAAACTGTGCTTAAATTTGAGGGACTCTCCATTGGGAAACCCAGATTCTTGACAGCTATCATTTTGTGCCATGGAGTAGTCAGCGTCTCCCCATCCATCTTGTAGTTGTGGCAAACGTACTAGCGCTGATAGCATATATGCTGGCAATATATCTTGAGAAGCACCAGCAGCCAATAGTCTATGCTACGCTACTCTTGCTTTTGTGGTGAATGCATCTGAATGCACTAGTGAAAACAATTTTCGGCTTCAGGGATTTAGGGTTCGCAAACGTAAGCAGCGTGGGGCCATGAAGCAACCCAACCTCTGTGGTAATCTAGGCCGCGTAGCTGTGTAGGTGAAGGATGAGGTTGTTTGCGAGACGGAGACGGTCGAGCTCCTTAGGAAGCATAGCAGCTGGAGCTGACCACCAAGGGCTTGGTTCAGCTGGCAAGTGTTTAACCATGCCTCAATCCACCCCAGAGACACCAAAACAGTTTGCCAGAACAGGCTACTCATGTGGATCCACGAGAAACCAATAGCAAGCGAATCATGATGTGATTCCTTTTTGTTCCTTCACATGGGTGCACCGATCAGAACTTAATATGTCATAATATGTCATGCCTAATGCCAAGTCAGGGTTAATCAACTCCCGCAATTAGCAAACCCGGCCTTCGGCTGATTAATTTGGCCCAATTAGAAATAGTAAACATGTAGGATGTCCCTGCTGGATAATGTCCACCCCCGAATCCCCCCCCAATTAGTTACCCCCTCTCCAGAATTTGTTTGTTTGAAAGAAATACCGTATTTCAATAGTACAGTACCTGTAGCAGGAGCCCTAATACTTACGAGAAGTGTTTTCTAGAAACTGCAACAAAAAAAAAAAAGAAGCAAATCTCCGACTCCAAATGTGGTTGAATGCGTATTGGAGTTCAATTAAAACACATCCATTTGAGAAGGTGACAAGGCATGCCCCGTTGACACCGACCTCCTTTGCGTCACAAGATCGAGCTGAAAAAACAGTTCAAGTGGTCTTGGAACATTTTCCTGATCCGTTTGGCCATAAGTGTTCAAATGGCATTGCTTTTGCTTGTAAGATGCTGCGCGTCGTTTCATGAAAGGAAAGTTCGGAACACAAGGAGACTACACCCGGTGCCTTTCCAAGCTGTTTCAAGCATGGTTGAAATGCAATTTCAGAAGGTGTCAAAAGACATTCTTGATTGTGCTTGACTGCATAAACAGAAAAAAGACCGCATCGGATATTTACAATTGTTGTTTGGACATGTTTGCACGTTTTTAGATATTGGGTCCAACCCAACAGAACGCCCCAACCACTCAAACTAGCACACATAGTCCGTTCGTGTTTTCTCCATCGTCATCTCATGGAGGTCAGCTAACACATAGTCCAGTGCTGTCCACTTTTATGTATCCAGTGTGGCTTACTCGGAAGGCTGGCATTGCTTCCTGGGGTGATTGGGAGGGCCTTGTAGAGCCATAGAAGGCTGCCGGTGATCCCAGCACCGTTGAACCAGCTCAGACACTTGGAGCATCTTGGAGCGAGCCGCAACATATGCAACCTATCACTGGGTTGATGGGAACATCTACAGGAAACCCTTGCTTTCTCACCAACCATTCTACGGGTGTCCTGAGATTTTATGAGATTTTCCCATCCTTTCTGGGAAGATCCAAGAGTCTTGAAGCTGCGCGGGCTTCGATGAAAGTGTGGCAAAGTGGCCGCTCAATGGCCCAGTTTGGTCACCCTGAATTGACAGTCTGTCTTTGCGATCTCACTGAGGCATTCCTTTTGGGTCAGCAGGTCTCTTAAATTGTACAACCCACTGATTGAAGTCCACATTTGCAAAGTGTTCGTTCTTCCATTGCATATGATGCTGGGACCTGCAATCCAGCGGCGTTGTTGTTGTACTGCTTCTGGATTCAGTGGTTGAAGACCTTGGTGGACATGCGCGCGAATTTCGGCTATACTTTGGGGCAAATAATCTCTGGAAATCTCTGGAATATCTTGGAATACTTGGGGTTTGTGTGGGCAAAATCAAACATGGCGGCATCATACTGGACCACAACTTATGCTTAACCACCCGGTACTGAGCCGATTGCTTCAAGCACATTCCACCAAATATTGACAATAAACAAGAAAAACAAAACATGCCTGAGCCATGCTTGGCAAGACTTGCTTCAAAACTTCAGGAAATGTTGCAACCGCGTGCGCCAGGAAACAAATTGGTAAATATCAAAAAAGTGCCTTAACCATCTATGAAATAATTGCTGTTCAACAAATTCGTAACCAGGTATAATCAACAAAAATGGTGGTGGTGAGTGCAGTATACAATGCAAATAAACACTTTTACATATACAACATGCGTATCAACAACATTCTGGATATTCTGTTCTCATCTATTGTCTTGTGCGTGGTTCTTGATATTAGACACTTTGGTCATGGTATCAAAGAAAGGAACCAAATAATGCAAACCACATGGTTCGCACCAGAACTTCCGTTACGCTTCACGTAAGACTAAGGCACACCCAAAAATGCCTGCCTAAAGACCCAGTAGGTCCAATGACACGCGGGCCAATAAAATGAGGTACACCCAAATAGGCGTGCCTAAGACCACAAAGTCAAACAGCGCACAACCTAAAAATTGAGGCACAACGGAGTGGACCTAAATTCACCTGACATGTCAGGCACACCCAACGCAATGCTGGATGAAAGAGCCTTCCACGTTCTTGCTAGAAAATGGTAGCAAATCACAGGCTTGATGTGCATCAAAAAGGGCTATGCCAAGGCATGCCTAAGAGCCTAACGCAGAAACTAATCAAACAGCCTGTAGCCCTGTCAATGTGGAAAAGAAAATTCTACTGCAGTGCAAGTGCCGCTCACTCCTTTTATCGGTTGGCGAAAGCAAAGAATTCACTCTAGAAAAAGTCACACCAGTGCATCTAGTACGACAATGTGTGAGGAAAGGAGCACCAGTACCAGCTGGTAAATGAGAGGATCCAACCAAGCAAGCTAAACCAGGACCAGACCCGGGATAGTTTGGGAGGTAGGATCACAATCACAGACAAGGATCACACAAAGGACAAACCTAGAGTGTGGTACCATGTGCATTTCAAACTTGAAATTATCATGGTAAAAAAGCATGGTGAGCTATGAGAAAGCCACGCATGGAAATGAAAGATCGAAAGAAAGCGGAATCAAACAATTCACCACAGCGATGGACCCAAGAACCCCATAAAGTCATACCCAAAAGGGTGGTGACAAGGGGAAGGAGGGTGGAAATCAAAAAGTGTGAAACCACGAACTTGAAGCCAAAAGTGGCCACGGGGCCATAGAATTCAAACATATTCAAACTGGTGCCAAAAGAAAGCTTTCCAAAGTGACATGCAAACTGCCAGTCACGCAAAAACGCAATGCCTAGAGCCAAAAAAGGCTCGTCTAATTACTTTACTTCGAGTGATCCCCACCATGTCATGTCATCACCGCTTGTTGACTCCACTTTTGTCTGACATTCTCTCCGACATACCTTCTGACATTCTTTCTGGCAAATCTTCTGTCATTCTTTCTGACATACCTTCTGACATTCTTTCTGACATCCTTTCTGGCATATCTTTTGACATTCTCTCTGACATCTCTTCTGACATGTCTTCTGACATGTCTTCTGACATACCTTTTGACATTCTTTCTGACATCCTTTCTGGCACATCTTCTGACGTTCTTTCTGACAACTTTCTACTCGGACATTCTTTCTGACATTCTTTCTGACATCTCTTCTGACATTCTTTCTGACATATCTTCTGACATTCTTTCTGACATACCTTCTGACATTCTTTCTGACATCCTTTCTGGCATATCTTTTGACATTCTCTCTGACATCTCTTCTGACATGTCTTCTGACATGTCTTCTGACATATCTTCTGACATTCTCTCTGACATTCTTTCTGGCATATCTTTTGACATTCTCTCTGACATATCTTCTGACATTCTCTCTGACATATCTTCTGACATTCTTTCTGACATCTCTTCCGACATATCTTCTGACATATCTTCTGACATTCTCTCTGACATATCTTCTGACATTCTTTCTGACATCTCTTCTGACATTCTTTCTGGCAAATCTTTTGACATTCTCTCTGACATATCTTCTGACATATCTTCTGACATATCTTCTGACATATCTTCTGGCATTCTCTCTGACATTCTTTCTGACATATCTTCTGACATATCTTCTGACATATCTTCTGACATATCTTCTGACATATCTTCTGACATATCTTCTGACATATCTTCTGACATATCTTCTGACAT
>VSDK01019242.1:355836-370018 GCA_009767595.1 Symbiodinium kawagutii | reverse complement strand
GACATCTCCTCACTGACAATCTGGTTCATCTGGCTCAGCGAGATTTCTTCCATGGCTCTCTTGCTAAGTTCGGCCGCGTGGATGGCAGCCTCAGCCCCTCCATGGCCACCAGGAAAGTGGATCACATAGCTCACTCTCACCATCTCTTGCAGTCGCCGGCCTGGTTGGCTGGTTGGTGGCTGTTGCTGGTTGCTGGTTGGTGGTGCTTGATTGCTCGTGGTGGTTGATGGGCTGTTTGTTGGTTGCTGGCTGCTTGTTGTCGATGGTGCTTGGTTGCTGGTGGTCGTTGATGGATTGTTTGTTGGTTGGTTGCTGCTTGTTGGCAGTGTCTCAGCGGAAGTTGTTGGTTCGCTTGACCACATCGTAGATGACACCTGGCCATGCGGACAAGTTTCGCCAGGGATGATGGAGACAGAGACATGCTCCACCATCACTCCACCAGCAGCTCTTGCAAAGGCCTGCTCCAACATTTGAACTGCATCTGAGGAACCTGCAAACATCCACGGGTCTGAAACGGACAAGCTCATGCACCCCTCCAAGCGTGCCACGTCCATCATCATCCTGGTGGTGCTTGGCCTGTACATGTCTGTGGTGGACATCCTGCTCATGCTGGTGGTTTCAGTGGTGCTGCCGTTGCTGTGGTTCATGCCTGGCTCGTACATGACGATCATCTGCACAGTCGGAGGAGTGGTGACATAGACCGAGAGCATGGCAAGAGAAGGGAACATGGACATCTCCTCACTGACAATCTGGTTCATCTGGCTCAGCGAGATTTCTT
This sequence comes from Symbiodinium kawagutii, assembly GCA_009767595.1. Lineage (NCBI taxonomy): Eukaryota > Dinophyceae > Suessiales > Symbiodiniaceae > Symbiodinium > Symbiodinium kawagutii. Next base: position 369,240 of record VSDK01019242.1, on the reverse strand, counting down.
CCATGGCTCTCTTGCTGCGTTCGGCGGCCTGGATATGGGGGGTACCATGGGATACCCCCACCGTGAACGCCCTTGATCAATGTAATTAATTATCATAGTTTACCCGAAAAAATACTCCACATTCCTCAGCCACAACCACAATCCAAGCTGGCTTTGACATGGCTTCTTGACAACCCCTTCTGACCAGTCAGCGGATCAAGAAAAGCGGGTGAATATTTGAGATACTACCAATAAAGGAGGAGAGGATATGGTTTTCTTTTCCGGTTGCATCGATGCACAGGCTGACTTTCTACAAAGTCACGGTGCCTAGAATCATATGAAAGCATCGTCGTCCTGTCTGAAAATTATTGTCCTTAGCCAACACTAGCGTTATTAAGTTTAAAAGTTGAAAGGGTTGTTTCAAAGGGGAATATATAAAAGGTGTAACATGCCCTAGGATAAGGTAGCATGTGGTTCGGTAGCTTGCCTGTGTTTCCATGGGTGTGGGCCTGGTTTGTCTCTTGGTTTGGTTTGTCTTTTTTAGGCTCTTCAGCCATTACCCCTGATGTTCAATCTATTACACATCGTTTTCTGCACTTGGGTTGTTGTGACATAGCTCCCCCCATCTTCTTATCTTCTCCCAGCGCCCCCCTCAGCCTGAGGAAGTCTTAAAATTGAAAACAATAAGTTGCTGTAAAAGGTGCCCCCCATACCCTAGGATGAATTGCTGGCTGTATGTGGTGCATTGTTGGTGTATCTCTGCTTCCATTGGGTCAGTCAGGCACCGGCACATTTTTACACGCAGGACTACCAAAAATTGTAAAATTTGGGGAATGCCAGAACATGTCTGTCGTCTGCCCATGTCTGATCACGCGCATGCATGTAGCAGCAAATAGCCAAAGAGATAGATCAATATACCAACAGTGCAAGAGAGATTGCAGCAAAATGCCACCGAAAAGATCCGAAAAGACTAAAAAGCGAGCACCCTACTCAAACACATCAAAGAGCATGCAATCCAACCACACCCACACACTGACGCAAAGTACCTACTAAACCGTGATAAACCCTACACAGCTTTAGACATGGATACAGTATGTGAAATTGCAAAGGCATGTTTCATCATTATGAATATGTGTCAGTATGTGTTTGTACCTGTTGGTTGGTGGCCTGGGAACTTGCCTACCTCGACGATCGAAATCCTAGAAAGACCGTGGACTTGGTAATAGATTTGCTTCTGAAAGCAAACACGCGCAAATGAGCCAAATCACCTAATTCAACTAGAACCCCCAGAAATCATTGGAAATTCAGTTGATCGGGATGTGGGTCTCTGTGCATCGCTGCGCCACATCATTGGCCGCTCAGCCACTCCTTAGCTCAGAGATCGGCAACCCTGCGTGGCACAAATGAACCGTGCCATCTGAAGCTTGGACTTGCTTGATGTGAGTGTACCGCTGGGTAAAGTCAAAATGATTTAATGTATGCCATGCGAGGCGGTGTGCATATATCTATTTTGTTCCCCTGCGGGCTTTGCAATGAGTGTCATCGACGGCGTTTCTTTCTCGTTACATGGCTGCACAGGGTTGTTCATGGCTCATGGTCATCAAAAGCTGTGCAAAAGCTATGCCCATGGCACATGCAAGGTTTGAGAAAACATGAGAGCTGTCAACGGCATGCGACATATAGTATAATATCATAACTGCCCATTCAAGTCACCATGCTTGCCTCTCACAAGTTTCAACTTAAGTGCCTCAGTACCCATCAGCTATGCGTGCCTCAGGTTCTAGATGACATTTGAAGATAACTTGGTTTGACCTATCTCAAGGGCCTTGGCACTGCCGTAGACCAGGTGCCCGCCAGTGTTGCACATGTCATGTGAGTACTTGCAGTATGTGATTTGATTTTTTGCATGTGGCATCCAGCTGTCATGCCACATCTTGCAGACATTATTAGTACGGTGTGAAAGGTTTTCAACAAGCCTTTGGGCTCAGCTAACAGCTAGCAACCCGTAGCCTGGTCCAATATGGCCACTGATCTGGCTAGAGCATGGGAGGATATTGAGGATCTTAGGATCACAAGTAGGCGACAAGCTGTTGCTTCCTGGCATGAGCAAAGGCCAGTGATTAGCTCACTCAACTCGTGGCTGGAATCAACCTGTCCTCTTCCCCCTTTCGACTTTCTCTGCGGCCAAGGCTTCCATCAAAGCCACTCGCCATGCTCTCACGGCGAGCAAGTGCTGACTGCGGGGATCAATCACCTGGGCTCTCGGTTGTAGTGCCAGTGGTGTACCTACATCGCCAGAGCTTTTACAATTTGATCAAGGTATATCAGGATCCCTCTTGATGGTGCCACGATTTGAATGTGGAGTTTGTTGTTCTTTTTTGAACCGAAGAGTACGCTGTTTTGAATCGATATTTGCAGACTCTTGGCCACTGACCAAACAAGTGTAGCTAAGGTGCTATTATCCACACTCAGGGATGCGTGTTGCCCCAGTGCATGTCGTTATACAACGAGATTTCCAGGCGAAGTCACTTACCATGAGAACCCGCAAATCGAAGTATTTTAGCGAATACTGTGATTGACCTGAGTTTGTATGGCTCATCATCGGAAGACCCACTACAAGATACAGACACAGATTTTGATAACGGAGAGGGAATAGATGGGGAGGCAGGCGAGGAAGGTGAAGATGAGGATGCAGGTGAATGTGAGGATGAAGCTGAATCTGAAGATATCGATGATGATTGCTGCTAGGCTAAAAGTTTCAGTCCAATGCCTGACAGCTTTGCCATCGAAGAACCTATAGGATCAAGTAGCGTGTCTTAACCATAGCAATACCATGTACTTTGGCAAAGGCTGCGTGGAAGATGGCGAAATCGACAAAGATGATCACACCTCTGTTGGTGAAGTTCGCTGTTAGGGTGAACAATCAATTCAATGGTTTTGGTTGGTCTCCCTTCCTGGGATTCACCACTATAGGCGTGTTGAAGGTCGGGCATGCCCCCCGTTCCTTGATGCAACATATTCAAATTATGCACCAAAATCAAAGTCTACCCGTTTCCTCTGCTGCCATCGCAGAAGACCCGGATCTAAAGAAGACCTTCAAAAGGATGAAAATTATGCTACGGAAATCTTAGAGGGCTATTTCACTGGCGTCTCTTGGTTATACAATGGTTCCATCATATATGACCACCTTACAATTTGATACAATTTGTGTACAAAAACTTTCATTATTGGAATGTCATTGTCAACTAAGTATAGGCTGAATGTGCTCGGAGAAGTTCTCGAATGGCACGAATAGCCATGCATTCCTGTGGTTCAAGAAGTTTGGCTGCACTTTTCTGATATCAAGGCAAATCAAGTGAAGCATATCCATGTTGAAGACTTGTGAAACGCCATCACCCAGTCCATACCATGATGCTAGAGATAGAGAGTTACTTAAGATTACTTAAGCTGGTGAACTTCTGTGCCGCGTGGCCTCAGGGAAGTCGGTCACCAACATGGATCGGAACCTTCGCAGCTGCATGAAAACAAAGCCGGCGTCACACTTCCAATTCACAGCTTGTTTTGGTGACCAACGCTGTGAAAAGCTCAAGAAACCAAGAGTGAAGATAGTTCCAATCTTTTGGCTATGTTTTTTTCCGTGAAGTCATGGCTGATGACTCTTGCAGAATCCTATCCCTGGATTACGCTTGGAGGGCTTGAACTTGAACAAGAACCAGAATGGCGACGTCTATTCCAATGGTTTTGGAAACACTCACGGCCTATCTTCAAGGAGGAGGGTTTGGACTACTCACTGTGCTTGAATTGTTGTTGAGGGAGTGCCCTACCCCCCCTCAAGGTTGGAAATGTTGGCCTTTCCTCAGAAAAGTCACTTTGATGAAATAAGTTTCCCTGCATCTTTGTCACGTCGCACTTCCCCTCCTAAATTGATAGTGAACCATCCTTGCCTGGATTGGTATAATTGGTGTTGTCTGTCTTATCTTTCCCTCTCTCTCTCTCTCTGTCGAGGGCCCATGCTTTGTATTGAACGATCTTTTCTCTGGTCCTAGTTTTGGGCATGGTTAGATTCCCATCCATAATTGCTCATCAACAATCAACACATTGTTATTTCCATCCATGTAGCCAAGGCATATTCTTTAAACCGCGGATTCCACTGCAGCAAGAAAATATCACCTATGCAGCAGTCAGGAGCCCCACACTGCAGTACTTCGTGTTGATGTCCCACTTACACCCCCAAAATCTCTTGGCAGTGCATCGAATGTACCCTGGCGCTCCAGCTGGAGCAACAGGTGCCCGGCCAGGCCCTTCACCCTTCAAAGCAAAGGGGAATATCGGAATATCTTTGAGGCAGTCCCTGGATGTGTGCCCTCAGGTATAAAAGTGGACCTGGTACACACACACACACATTCACATTAGGATGGGGGCTGACATGGCAGCCTCTATGACAGTTTGGTTGGCCCAACTGGGAAAGCTTGGAGACTACACGAAGTTCGATGAGAGATTGAGAGCCGCCTACTGTCATGACAACAATCGCTACACCAGCTGCGAAGAATTGAGCATAAAGAAAACGAGGATCAGTTCGCTTCTTGGTTCCTTCCATTAAGTGGGTTCCTCGGAGTTTAGTGGCTCAATTGGGGTCGGGTTCTGTGACTACATCTTCGCTTAAGTTGGTTTCAGAAACATATCTATATCGCAATAAAACGGCTCTTGCCCCACCATGACTGAGGAAGCAACATAATTGTTCTATATCCCCCAAATGGAGTAGTGGTTTGATTCTTACGAATAGTACCTTGAATGGGTTCCTCAAACATTCAGCTATTATTCTTCAAATATCGTTTGCGTGCTGTGACTTTAATTTGGCCCTTTAATGTTTCGACAATCCTTCAGCTGGTGAATATGTGGTAACATGTTGTTATAAGTGGCTTCACCAAAGGTTGAGCGGTTACGGGTTATGTTTTTCTGCCCTGGTTGTCGAATCGAATCTTTATAAGATTGGTTCTCGATACTTGGTTGTGTTGGTGCCGATGGTTTTCTTACCTCAGGCCCCAATTCAAGTGTGCATTATAACAGCCGACGGTAGTGCTCAGGACACATGATTTCTCCGCATCTGTGCTGGCAAAGGGCATGATACTGCTGTGGTGCGCAGGTGAAGTTATTCCTTTCTGGCGCCACTACATGCTGGAGTTTCCATGAAATAGCTTTTCTGTGGTGAAAACTGAGAATTGTGATAACGTCTTATAATAATGGTATCTTACTTGACCTCCATAAAGTTGAGGAGTGTGACAATGTGCCGTTGGAAATCATGCAGTACACCATCGCTCGTGTGAACATGTTTTTCGACATCTTGTACCCGTACGGAGTGTTCATCCCTGCATCTGCTGAAATTCGTGCGCAGCGAGCTGCTATGGATTTATTTGATCCTCTGCATTGATTACCCCTAGCCATCCCAGGTACCTGTCTCACAGGTAACCAGGGCCCAGTTCCAACTTTCAATGGAACCAAGGCGCTGGCGAGGAACCACCCCAAGAACATAGGAATGCAATGCACTGAATGCATTGCCCAAAGCACGTTTTTCACTTCATCGCAACTATTTGGTTTTCATTGGCGCTCAAAATGTTAAAAAACGCCCTCTTTAAGGTACGTTCTTGCCTCCGTAGCCCCTTGGTAGTTGAAACAACACTGGCCTTCATACACATCCTATTCAGCTTTCTTGGGAAGTACGGTGATAAAATCTCTGATTGTAAAGCTGTCCATTGCAATCAATTCCCGAATGTGTCATTTTGGCAACGTCAACCATGAGCACTTCGTTTGGTGAACGGCTTCGCGCGCTGCATCGTTCAAACGGTGGCAGCATTGGACGATTGCATTATTCAACTTTTTGGCTTTGGCATGCTTTGGCTATATAGTCATTGACATGGTTGTGATCGCTCGGTTGGGCAGCTCCTTCAGCGGCCGGGGCATGTGCTACGGGGAAAATATCGCTTCAAGAAAGCACGGTAGAGTCTCAACATGTACCCCCTAACGGTTCCCTAACGGTTCCTATCCATTTCTAACGGTTCCTAACGGTTTTCTAACGATTCCGAATGGTTTCCTAACAGTTCCCAACGGTCTTGAACGGTTTCAGCCAGCCACATTTTTTGAAACATCACAGCCCTCCAACATGCCAAAATCTATATAACATCAAAGTGATGAGCCGAAAATCTGCTGGCCCAATGCAACAGCGATATGAACTTGCGATATGGCATTGCTGGTACATGTCTATCTACGTGGCCACAAGGAGGTCTGTACGTCGCATGTTTGTGTTTGCTGTGAGATGTTCTCCCCAAGCAACGGGGTCCCGAAAATTATTCTTAGTTGATATTCTGACCATACATCAAATTAAGAGTGAAATGAGAAGCTTATTATACCGTATATGTAGTTGTTTAACTACATCACTCAAGGTTTGTTTCAATTATGAATTTCTTAGTCCATACAGTATGTACTAGATATGGAATAGCAGAAAAAGGTTGGCATTTTTTCTTAATGATGCTGGCTTGTCCAAGCAAAGCATGATTTTAGCTTTATAGCCATAGATAAGCCAGGCGGTTCCGTAACCAAACCCCAGTAACCTGTCTCACAGGTAACCAGGCTGGTAACCTATCCCATGAGTAACTGGAAGCCTAGGGTACCATATACTTTATGGCGGACACATTGCGAGTCGAGTCAACGTGGTTGTCAAAGGTAGGCAGGCCCTCAGGTTATAGTCATAGTTCATTAACTAATCGCTTTGGAACACTTGAGGTCAAAGTATGCCAAGTATATATATATATATATATGAGGGTGCATGCATGTGTTTATGTGCCCCACTAAGATCCACTAAGGAAGGGTACGTGCAGTTGGCCACTTGGGCACATGTTGAATCCCGCAAATGACTTAAGCTTCGGCCTAAGTTGCATATGTTGATGGAAGTGGCGTTGGCATTGCAGCCCGAGTATCCGGGCGCATGCGTACTGAGCCCTTTATTAACATGTTATGAGTCAGACGAAGACTATATTGGGAGGGTAAGCAAGATAGCACCCTCCAACCACGGGGCTACCGAATCCATCCAGGCCATGCAAAAAACCAGTTGCAATTTCAAAGAGCTGCAGGCAAGTAACACATTCGCGTTCGTGCCAATGAAAAAGAACTCCGTCAAAAGCTTCACGATGTAGTTTGGTGCGTGCTCAGGTGTGTTGGGAACACCCGGTGGGAAGTGACTAAAAACGTTGGAAACATCCAAAACAACCAGGAAACTTAAATCACTAAAAGAAACGGGATCGGAGAATGAATCTCCAGGTAGGAGTTCAGGTACTCCCAGCACTTGCCTTCAAGCGTAACGGCATTCATCATTTATCAAAACCAATCTATGGCAGGAAAAACACGGATGAAGGACCCTTGACGCCTGGATAGCAGCCTCGGCCCCTCCATGGCCACCAGGAAAGTGGATCACATAGCTCACTCTCACCGTCTCTTGCAGTCGCCGGCCTGGCTGGCTGGTTGGTGGCTGTTGCTGGTTGGTTGTGGGTGGTGCTTGATTGCTTGTGGTCGTTGGTGGGTTGGTTGTTGGTTGCTGGCTGCTTGTTGTTGATTGTGATGGGCTGCTGGCAGTTGTCGATGGATTGTTTGTTGGTTGTTGGCTGCTTGTCGTCGATGGTGCTTGGTTGCTCGTGGTGGTTGATGGATTGTTTGTTGGTTGGTTGCTGCTAGTTGGCAGTGTCTCAGCAGAAGTTGTTGGTTCGCCTGACCACATCGTAGATGACACCTGGTCATCTGGACACGTTTCGCCAGGGATGATGGAGACAGAGACATGCTCCACCATCACTCCACCAGCAGCTCTTGCAAAGGCCTGCTCCAACATTTGAACTGCATCTGAGGAACCTGCAAACATCCACGGGTCTGAAACGGACAAGCTCATGCACCCCTCCAAGCGTGCCACGTCCATCATCATCCTGGTGGTGCTTGGCCTGTACATGTCTGTGGTGGTCATCCTGCTCATGCTGGTGGTTTCAGTGGTGCTGCGGTTGCTGTGGTTCATGCCTGGCTCGTACATGACGATCATCTGCACAGTGGGAGGAGTGCTGACATAGACCGACATCATGGCAAGAGAAGGGAACATAGACATCTCCTCACTGACAATCTGGTTCATCTGGTTCACCGAGATTTCTTTCATGGCTCTCTTGCTATGTTCGGCCGCCTGGATGGCAGCCTCAGCCCCTCCATGGCCACCAGGAAAGTGGATCACATAGCTCACTCTCACCGTCTCTTGCAGTCGCCGGCCTGGCTGGCTGGTTGGTGGCTGTTGCTGGTTGGTTGTGGGTGGTGCTTGATTGCTTGTGGTCGTTGATGGGTTGGTTGTTGGTTGCTGGCTGCTTGTTGTTGATTGTGATGGGCTGCTGGCAGTTGTCGATGGATTGTTTGTTGGTTGCTGGTTGCTTGTCGGTAGTGCTTGATTGCTCGTGGTCGCTGATGGATTGTTTGTTGGTTGGTCGCTGCTAGTTGGTAGTGTCTCAGCAGAAGTTGTTGGTTCGCCTGACCACATCGTAGATGACACCTGGTCATCTGGACACGTTTCGCCAGGGATGATGGAGACAGAGACATGCTCCACCATCACTCCACCAGCAGCTCTTGCAAAGGCCTGCTCCAACATTTGAACTGCATCTGCGGAACCTACAAACATCCACGGGTCTGAAACGGACAAGCTCATGCACCCCTCCAAGCGTGCCACGTCCATCATCATCCTGGTGGTGCTTGGCCTGTACATGTCTGTGGTGGACCTCCTGGTCATGCTAGTGGTTTCAGTGGTGCTGCGGTTGGTGTTGTTCATGCCTGGCTCGTACATGATGATCATCTGCACAGTCGGAGGAGTGCTGACATAGACCGACAGCATGGCAAGAGAAGGGAACATAGACATCTCCTCACTGACGATCTGGTTCATCTGGCTCAGCGAGATTTCTTCCATGGCTTTCTTGCTGCGTTCGGCGGCCTGGATATGGTGGTTACCATGGGGTACCCCCACCGTCAAGACGCCCTTGATGAATAAAATGATCAATCTCGGGGGCTTGGGGCATACCTACCACATCACTAAGCAACAATAATTATCCTCGGTTCAAGTCACTCAATATCAGATCCGGTCGCAATTTTGCTGACCCTCTCAGCGATCAAGACCCATACAAATGATTCAGTTGGTATAAACGGTCCAAAACAAATTAGGTGTTGCAGTGGATTTGTGCCTAAGACTTTGGCTCTGCTGCTAAAGGTCTTGAGTTTCCTTTGGGCAAACGCCCTGGACGCCCCAGCAAAAAAAATGGATTCCTTGTGTTTGCATGGGCGTAGGGTTGGTTAGGTTTTGGTATGTTTGGGATTGTTTTGCTTTCTTTTTTAGTTCCTGGACTTTCCATTATTCCCAAGTATTGTTTGCTGCATTTTGCCGCACCCGGATTGCTGAGATCGAACTTCCTCCAGCTCCCCTTAGCCTTCATGTGGAAGCCTCAAAAATAATAGGTTCTTAAAAACATGATACCATTGATTCGTCCGACAAACGATGGTCCGCATGCACCTCGAGAACAATGGTCCTCTACGAAATCAACGGGTGAAACGCATTTTGGGACAGCTCCCTCTACAAAGTCTCCTTGATTCTTGTTCGACCATGCGCACAAGGTCACCACTCAATGTTGTTTTTCTCCCTCGTTAGCCACTACAAAATTAATTTGTATCCTTAGCTTCTTAAACTTGCTCACAGTATACGCCCATTGACCTTTCACAGCCGCGCCAAAACTGTTTAGCACTGGTGGCACCGGAACATGTTCGCGACCAACTGCCCATCATGAGCCCAACACAGAATCTAGTCGCAGCACCTACACATTGCCTAAACTCTACCTATCCCACCAACTGCCCATCATCCGCCTGACACAGAATCTAGTCGCAGCACCTACACATTGCCTAAACTCTACCTATCCCACCAACTGCCCACTATTGACGATCTGGAGCCTAAAACAGAATCTGTGCACAGGACAGGTATATAAATTGCCTTTATAAACTCTAAGGATCCCACCAACTGCCCGTCATTAGCTTGACACACACTCTAGGCACAGGACATGTAAATTGCCGAAACTCCATCTATCCCACCAACTGCGCATCATCCGCCAACACAGAATCGGTAGGCACAGCAGATTTACATGACGTAAATGCCACCAACCCGGCCAACTGCTTATCATAAGCCCAACTCGGGCTGATATGAACTATTGATCTCTTAAATGGGTCTCGTATGATATGTCAGGGTCCTCTGCAAAGCCCAAGGAAAGCCAAGCAAGCCCTAGGAAAATATTGTTTGACGGCAAGTTTATCGACACAAGCCTAAACCCGTTGATCGAACCAGCTGCCTATCATGAACACGGAATCTAGGCACAGCCCAACTGAATCACCTAAAAGTCACTTATCTCCTTAGCCCACGCTAGCGTTATTGAATTTGAAAGGGCTCTTTCAAATGGGATGTCTAGTATGAGGTATAGCATGTGGTTCGGTAGCTTGCCTGTGTTTCCATGGGTGTGGGCATGGTTCGGTTTGGGGTTTTGGCTCTTCCCTCATTACCCCATATTTCGCACTATTCCACATTGTTTTCTGCACTCGGGTTGTTGTGACCTAGCTTCCCCCATCTTCTTATCTTCTCCCAGCATTCCCCCTCAGCTTGAGGAAGTCTTAAAAACAATAAATTGCTGCAACCCCCATACCCTAGGATGGATTGCTGGCTGTATGTGGTGAATTCCTTGTGTATCTCTGCTTCCATTGGGTCAGTCAGGCACCGGCACATTTTTACACGCAGGGCTACCAAAAATTGCAAAATGTGGGGAATGCCAGAACATGTCTGTTGTCTGCCCATGTCTGATCACGTGCATGCATGTAGCAGCAAATAGCCTAAGAGATAGATCAATATACCAACAGTGCAAGAGAGATTGCAGCAAAAATACAACAGAAAAGACTAAAAAGCGAGCACCCTACTCAAACACATCAAAGAGCATGCAATCCAACCATACCTAAACACTGACCATTCCTACACAGCTTTTGACATGGATACAGTATGTGAAATTGCAAAGGCATGTTTCATCATTATGAATATGTGTCAGTATGTGTTTGTACCTGTTGGTTGGTGGCCTGGAAACTTGCCTAGGTATACCCAGCGCTTGCCTTCAAGCGTACCTGTGTTAGGAATGTATTCATCGTTTATCAAAACCAATCTTTATATATGTAAAACAAATTCTCGAGGATGGTACGAAATGCTCCGATGAAGGACCCTCCACGCCTGAATAGCAGCCTCGGCCCCTTCATGGCCACCAGGAAAGTGGATCACATAGCTCACTCTCACCGTCTCTTGCAGTCGCCGGCCTGGTTGGCTCGTTGGTGGCTGTTGCTGGTTGGTTGTCGGTGGTGCTTGATTGCTTGTGGTCGTTGATGGGTTGGTTGTTGGTTGCTGGCTGCTGGTTGTTGATTGTGATGGGTTGTTGGCAGTTGTCAATGGATTGTTTGTTGGTGGTTGGCTGCTTGTCGTCGATGGTGCTTGGTTGCTCGTGGTCGCTGATGGATTGTTTGTTGGTTGGCCACTGCTAGTTGTCAGTGTCTCCGCGGAAGTTGTTGGTTCGCCTGACCACATCGTAGATGACACTTGGTCATCCGGACACATTTCGCCAGGGATGATGGAGACAGAGACGTGCTCCACCATCACTCCACCAGCAGCTCTTGCAAAGGCCTGCTCCAACATTTGGACTGCCTCTGAAGAACCCGCAAACATCCACGGGTCTGAAACGGACAAGCTCATGCACCCCTCCAAGCGTGCAACGTCCATCATCATCCTGGTGGTGCTTGGCCTGTACATGTCTGTGGTGGTCATCCTGGTCATGCTAGTGGTCTCAGTTGTGCTGCGGTTGCTGTGGTTCATGCCTGGCTCGTCCATGACGATCAGGTGCACAGTCGGGGGAGTGGTGACATCTACCGAGAGCATGGCAAGAGAAGGGAACATAGACATCTCCTCACTGACAATCTGGTTCATCTGGCTCACCGAGATTTCTTCCATGGCTCTCTTGCTGCGTTCGGCCGCCTGGATGGCAGCCTCAGCCCCTCCATGGCCACCAGGAAAGTGGATCACATAGCTCACTCTCACTGCCTCTTGCAGTCGCCGGCCTGGTTGGCTGGTTGGTGCCTGTTGCTGGTTGGTTGTTGGTGGTGCTTGGTTGCTTGTGGTCGTTGATGGGTTGGTTGTTGGTTGCTGGCTGCTGGTTGTTGATTGTGATGGGTTGCTGGCAGTTGTCGATGGATTGTTTGTTGGTTGTTGGCTGCTTGTCGTCAATGGTGCTTGGTTGCTGGTGATCGTTGATGGATTGTTTGTTGGTTGGCCGCTGCTAGTTGTCAGTGTCTCCGCGGAAGTTGTTGGTTCGCCTGACCACATCGTAGAAGACACCTGGTCATCCGGACACATTTCGCCAGGGATGATGGAGACATCTTGCAAAGGCATGCTCCAACATTTGGACTGCATCTGAAGAACCCGCAAACATCCACGGGTCTGAAACGGACAAGCTCATGCACCCCTCCAAGCGTGCAACGTCCATCATCATCCTGGTGGTGCTTGGCCTGTACATGTCTGTGGTGGTCATCCTGGTCATGCTAGTGGTCTCAGTTGTGCTGCGGTTGCTGTGGTTCATGCCTGGCTCGTCCATGACGATCAGGTGCACAGTCGGGGGAGTGGTGACATCTACCGAGAGCATGGCAAGAAAAGGGAACATAGACATCTCCTCACGGACAATCTGGTTCATCTGGCTCACCGAGATTTCTTCCATGGCTCTCTTGCTGCGTTCGGCCGCCTGGATGGCAGCCTCAGCCCCTTCATGGCCACCAGGAAAGTGGATCACATAGCTCACTCTCACTGCCTCTTGCAGTCGCCGGCCTGGTTGGCTGGTTGGTGGCTGTTGCTGGTTGGTTGTTGGTGGTGCTTGGTTGCTTGTGGTCGTTGATGGGTTGGTTGTTGGTTGCTGGCTGCTGGTTGTTGATTGTGATGGGTTGCTGGCAGTTGTCGATGGATTGTTTGTTGGTTGTTGGCTGCTTGTCGTCAATGGTGCTTGGTTGCTGGTGATCGTTGATGGATTGTTTGTTGGTTGGCCGCTGCTAGTTGTCAGTGTCTCCGCGGAAGTTGTTGGTTCGCCTGACCACATCGTAGAAGACACCTGGTCATCCGGACACATTTCGCCAGGGATGATGGAGACAGAGACGTGCTCCACCATCACTCCACCAGCAGCTCTTGCAAAGGCCTGCTCCAACATTTGGACTGCATCTGAGGAACCTGCAAACATCCATGGGTCTGAAACGGACAAGCTCATGCACCCCTCCAAGCGTGCAACGTCCATCATCATCCTGGTGGTGCTTGGC
>VSDK01019242.1:319440-351833 GCA_009767595.1 Symbiodinium kawagutii | reverse complement strand
ACCGAGAGCATGGCAAGAGAAGGGAACATAGACATCTCCTCACTGACAATCTGGTTCATCTGGCTCAGCGAGATTTCTTCCATGGCTCTCTTGCTATGCTCGGCCGCCTGGATGGCAGCCTCAGCCCCTCCATGGCCACCAGGAAAGTGGATCACATAGCTCACTCTAACCGCCTCTTGCAGTCGCCGGCCTGGTTGGCTGGTTGGTGGCTGTTGCTGGTTGGTTGTGGGTGGTGCTTGGTTGCTTGTGGTCGTTGATGGATTGGTTGTTGGTTGCTGGCTGCTTGTTTGCATCAATCTGGTTCATCTGGTTCACCGAGATTTCTTCCATGGCTCTCTTGCTATGCTCGGCTGCCTGGATGGCAGCCTCGGCCCCTCCATGGCCACCCGGAAAGTGGATCACATAGTTCACTCTCACCGCATCTTGCAGCTGTGGCCCACCTGACCATGTTGTAGGGGGCATCTGGTCTGATTCATCTGCACAAATTTCACCAGGCACGATTGAAACGGACACATGCTCCACCATCACTCCACCAGCAGCTCTTGCGAAGGCATGCTCCAACACTCGAGATGCATCCCGGATATCCAGGGAATCTTCAAACATCCAGGGGTCTGAAACGGACAAGCTCATGCACCCCTCCAAGCGTGCCACGTCCATCATCATCCTGGTGGTGCTTGGCATGTACATATCTGTGGTGGTCATCCTGGTCATGCTGGTGGTTTCAGTGGTGCTGCGGTTGCTGTGGTTCATGCCTGGCTCGTACATGACGATCATCTTTACCGTCGGAGGAGTGATGACATAGACCGAGAGCATGGCAAGAGAAGGGAACATAGACATCTCCTCACTGACAATCTGGTTCATCTGGTTCACCGAGATTTCTTCCATGGCTCTCTTGCTATGCTCGGCTGCCTGGATGGCAGCCTCGGCCCCTCCATGGCCACCCGGAAAGTGGATCACATAGTTCACTCTCACCGCATCTTGCAGCTGTGGCCCACCTGACCATGTTGTAGGGGGCATCTGGTCTGATTCATCTGCACAAATTTCACCAGGCACGATTGAAACGGACACATGCTCCACCATCACTCCACCAGCAGCTCTTGCGAAGGCATGCTCCAACACTCGAGATGCATCCCGGATATCCAGGGAATCTTCAAACATCCAGGGGTCTGAAACGGACAAGCTCATGCACCCCTCCAAGCGTGCCACGTCCATCATCATCCTGGTGGTGCTTGGCATGTACATATCTGTGGTGGTCATCCTGGTCATGCTGGTGGTTTCAGTGGTGCTGCGGTTGCTGTGGTTCATGCCTGGCTCGTACATGACGATCATCTTTACCGTCGGAGGAGTGATGACATAGACCGAGAGCATGGCAAGAGAAGGGAACATAGACATCTCCTCACTGACAATCTGGTTCATCTGGTTCACCGAGATTTCTTCCATGGCTCTCTTGCTATGCTCGGCTGCCTGGATGGCAGCCTCGGCCCCTCCATGGCCACCCGGAAAGTGGATCACATAGTTCACTCTCACCGCATCTTGCAGCTGTGGCCCACCTGACCATGTTGTAGGGGGCATCTGGTCTGATTCATCTGCACAAATTTCACCAGGCACGATTGAAACGGACACATGCTCCACCATCACTCCACCAGCAGCTCTTGCGAAGGCATGCTCCAACACTCGAGATGCATCCCGGATATCCAGGGAATCTTCAAACATCCAGGGGTCTGAAACGGACAAGCTCATGCACCCCTCCAAGCGTGCCACGTCCATCATCATCCTGGTGGTGCTTGGCCTGTACATGTCTGTGGTAGACATCCTGGTCATGCTGGTAGTTTCAGTGGTGCTGCGGTTGCTGTGGTTCATGCCTGGCATGTACATATCTGTGGTGGTCATCCTGGTCATGCTGGTGGTTTCAGTGGTGCTGCGGTTGCTGTGGTTCATGCCTGGCATGTACATGTCTGTGGTGGTCAGCCTGGTCATGCTTGTGGTTTCAGTGGTGCTGCTGTTGCTGTGGTTCATGCCTCTCCAGTAGTTTGTCGGATCTTGCAAATGTGGTTGTAATCGTCTGATGTGAAAGCCTGAGCAAGCCGAGGTCATTAAGGGGAACTACATAGCCTTACAAACAGTATAACGAAGCCACTGCACGGTTTGACGTGTCACAATCCCACTCATCCCAACACTTGACTGTTTGGCCCAATGTTTGGCCATTGACATTAAGCCATTTGAGGGCTGCTTCTAAAGCCTAAGCTTGTCATGAACTGTTCAATGGCTTAGAAGCAGCCCTCAGATCCCAGGTCATGGACCATCACCTCATACCAACCACAGTTGGATCTTCACAAATCAACTCTAGAAATCATGGACCAACCTAACCTGGATCAACCCGGATCAGCCTGGATCAACCTGACCTGGATCAACTTGGATCAACCCGGATCAGCCCGGATCAACCTGACCTGGATCAACTTGGATCAACCTGGGTCAACCTGGATCAACGATGATATATCAAGAGTAGCAAATCGCCCAGTAGATCACCGCGTGACTTTCTTGGCTTCGCTGGGCCGGCGCCACAACGCTGATACACCGTCCTGAGCACGGCAGGTCCCATGTGTGCGCAGTCGGCAGTCAGCGGTGATCAAGGCGCTGATGTTTGACGATGAGGGACATCTTATATGGCAAGCTGGGTCAAGATTAACCAACCAATAAAGGGGGGCAATAAGCAACAATAATGGGGGAAACAATCGTGAATGATGTGGGAACCAGGGGTACGGGATTTTGACCCACAGCCATACATTGTCAGCTGATATTGTATCAAAAGGGCTAGTATGGGCTGTATTATTACTGATCATGATGTATACAGTAGCTGATATTGCATGGTCATCCACATATACAAGTAATGATAGATACAGTATAGGGATGCTTGACGATGGGTCACATAGTAGTTCTCAACATCTCAACAACACGGTGGAGGAGCAAGTATAAACCGTCTGAGCATTCTTCACAGGAACTGAACCCGTGTGTGGGATCAAAAAATAGGGAACTATACCCCATGTCAGCGGGGGCTGAACCTGGGACGGGCCCCGTTGTAATCACCCGATTAGGAATGTAAAGTCATGGCAATGCCCTCGTGTTTAGATGTCGTCATTGTGGATGGTCCGACCCTGGTGTGTCAGGTTCAACGTGGTTCAAGAAAATAGTCCTGCGGGGACAACAAACCACCCATTGGAGGATCTCACGATGAGATGGTTGATAAGTTTCATCAGCTCAGCTGTGGTACCACCATACGGGGAGTATAGTGAGTTGCTGGTGGACCTCGATATTAACGCGAAGCTGGTTTTCCAAGTGGAGGCTATCCAAAGATTTAATTGGGCTCTACTGAACTTGAACCCTGGGAATCTGCACCTGTCACTCTGGAGCACCAAATAAACATGGAAGTCCCTGGAAAGGACCTTGAGTCCGTGGGAACAGCCCTGAATAGTAAACATAGAGTGTGCAAAAATCATCATCATCATCATCATCATCATCATCATCATCATCATCATCATCATCATCATCATCATCATCATCATTGCGGCCTTGCATGTTTGATCTTAGATTTGTTTGCGATCCAACACCTCTACCAACACCACACCACGAATCCTCCCGGAATGAAGCCAAAGTTTGTGCCTAGCCCCACATGGGCCAAAGAACTAACATGGCCCCAAAGCTGCAAAGGCACAAGCACATGGGTTGTGCCTAACATCTTCCTACCCTAAATGGACGAACAGGACCTGACGCCTCAATGGCCTAACATGTGCACAACACGGGGTGACGCAGCCCTCTTGGCTCAACCTTAGGCACAAACAACTTGGTGTGCTTAATAACTCCCAGCCAGCGTAAGTTTTCTCGTGACGGAACGACAGGACCCCGACAAAGGCCTTGCCTAACATGGGCACAACATGGTCTTTGGCACAAACAAGTTGCTTCAAATATGCCATGGACCAACGGACTAACAGGACTCGGATGAAGCCCCCAAGCAAGGAAAGCCCTCCGGGACGGAAAACACGACTATGCATGGTAACACATGGAAGTGGTTTGCAAGTAAACTTGTTGGAACCGATTGCTGCCAACTCCTGAACTACAGCCTCTCACTTCCTGCTCTTGCTGTTCTTGTTGGCTGTGACCCCGAAAAACTGGAACAACAAGTGCCACTCGTCTGGTTGCTTCCACCGCTTCATCACTGCGGAACCAGTCTCCGGAATTGAAGATGGGCCGGAAAGAGCAGTTCGGCATCATCTCGCAGCGTCTCGCCTAGGGCCAGGGGTGAAAAAACTATGTCCGTGGCATGCTAAGAGCTGAGCCTTTACGTATACACATATGATAATGATATGAACGATATGTATACCTTTATTTTCCAAGATAATCTATATCATGTGTGCATATAAACATGTTGAACTATACTCTCAAAGGAAGAAACTGTAGACATGTAATGTTGGGCAGATGGGCTTGGTTTGCCACATGAGCTCACATGTTGCCTCGCAGAGGTGATCTTCATGTTGTCGACCCTTGTAACCTGCAGCAAATTACACACATTACAACAATTACTATAGAGTTTGCTTGGGGTGACAAGGGCCACAGTGGATTGTAAGGGAAAACCATCCTCTATGGAGACCACGACAAACATTTATAAGTCTCCTCCGGTCCATCAATGTAATAGACTTGTACACAATCTTGCATATAGAGAGAGAAGTTCCTTGGGGCTCTCAGGAGGTTTGAATAGGATGGAAATTGTGCGCCCTGACTCAAGGCATGTTCCCAGTCAAGCCTGCCTGTGTTCCCCATTATTTGGGCTTGAGGGAGCCCCCAAGGACAGACAAGCTGACAGAACAAGTACGTAAAATAGGCGAGGCAGCAAGGCGCTTCTTCGCTCTACAAAAGATGTCGATAAAGAACAATGCTTGGCTGGCAACAGGTGCATCTTGAACTGCTGGAACTTGGAACTTGCTCACGTTCCAAGAATCTGATGGTATGTAGGGATTTTGCTCACAAACCAGCCTTGAATCATAGGCCTTGATTAAATCATTGCTTGTGAAACCGCTGACCGCGACCCTGAGGAGAAAGAACCGATGGTTTCTCTGTGAAAGCTAAATCAAACTTGTGGCGGTTTCTCAGTACAGGGGTATCCCCGGTTATCCCCGATTACATTCACCATTTGTAGACTTATGTGACATATAACCACTATAGTTGGTATATCCCCTATTATTTGTTATTATCCCCTTCTTAGTAACCATTGTTGACCATTCATCAACCAACCATTTTGGTGGTACCCCTATTGCTTGAGAAGCACCAACCTGCAGTATACCACCCGAGACGTCAACGTCGCCAAGGGACGTCTTCGATGATCATGCCACAGGACGAAATTCTATGGACGTCGTGTGCTTCTGCCTGTGGAAAATCCTCGCCGTGTTGAGGCTGAGATTGGTCCATCCATCTCCGGGCGAGCATACACCGAGCACTTGGAGTAATGATCATCAATGGTTAAACCATGTAAAACCAATCAATTCTGATACTTATCTATTCTCACCAATTGTCAACTGTCACTACACCTATTGTGCTGCGTTTGCCTTCAAACAAGCTCTTCAGGGGGGATTGAACTACAACTTGTCCCAGCCAAGTACCAGGATCTGTCGTAGGACCCATGACAGTATATCATTGTGCGCATAAAGCTTGCTACTTCACAAAGGAACAGGACTACAAACATGCAAATACAAATCTGCGTCTGCATACAAAAATACATATGAGCTCATATATACTGCATAAAGCATATACATGTACGATATGTATAGTGTCATAGAGGAGATGGAGATAAAAATGAGTGCACAATAACAAAGCTGCGTAGGATTGTCTTGACATGAGTGTCCGAAAGTGGTTTCCGAGATTTCCAGCCAACGCGTTAGCCATTCTAAAGAGTTTCACGGACGCCTCCCAAATACAGTTGGTTGCTGTCAGGCTTGTGAGGTTAAAGATATCAAGATATATCAAGCCTCATCTGCTGTCAAGGTGCAGGAGGACAATTTCGGGGAGCCGGGTCCGGCCGCCATCTCTGGGTAAAGCGGCCCCAAGTCACCTGATCTTTGTCCTGGCACCCCCGATCTTCCACCGGCCCGCCATGATCTGAATCCGATAACCCCAACTGAAGCTGCGAGGTGACCCTCAACCAATCGTTTCATATGCCGCTTTTCGATAGCGCAGTACGTAGCTTCTTGGGTTTAGCATGTTCAGCTGAAATTCGCTTGGACACATCAAAAAACAATTTGATAATGGCTTCGAAGATTGGCCCTGCCGTGCACTCCGTGTACTGTATATGGGATGTACACTTACTTATTTGTTTCAACTGAATGCTGAATGCAGCTTCTAGTAGTTTGCCTAACAAGTCAAGCATCCCCCTGTGAATTACGGTGGAAGGGTTGCCCCCCTCCAAATTGTATAAAAACAAGGTTTTGCATCTACAAAATGAGGGTGGACAGGATCAAACACAATGGCACAAAATCAATGACTGGGCATACCATATCAAGCAAGGCTGCAAAAAGTAGTAAATGGTGTAGAGGCCATGGGTTTACTGGGTAGATGAGACGTCATGTTCCAATTCATGCCTTCAGAAAAACACTTGGCCATGTTGTAGAGGCCACTTGCAGTCAGAAACTCCCATAATCATTCAAATGGATTCAAAAGGATTGAAATAGAAATATCCAGCACCAACATCAAACCAAATACAACAATTCGATCTAGCTCTCGGGCAGGCATAAACTGCACAGAATGCCTGGATCTCATTGCCATTTGTACGAAACATGTGCTTTGCATTATGAGATCGTCCGGGTTGCCATGACTGACCCTAACTAGTCTACAAATTTGGAACCCATGGTCTAGTAGCACATGGCAACATATCTGTCTAGAAAATGGTATGAGAAAACAAATGGAATTCAAAACTGATAGGCTTGTCCTGCTCAAAATGACCAAATGAACGCCTGGTTTGGCCCCCCTTGAGAGTTGAACAATGGCTCCTACTGAGGGTGGGGACACCCTTCATTTGTACAACATTCCATCGGATAGAGAGCATAACCCCCCTCCATTCTGCACAGGAAATTGGATGAGGGATAGAACACAATATCCCACAAGCAACTACCTAAAAAAAACATCTGACCATGCTGAGATGTCTGATCACTTCTTGGTACCAGTAACTACCATGCCCTTCCAGTGACCAGTCGACATGGGTTCCATTGTGTTTGTACTGCTTAAATAGCACATGGGTGCCAATGAATTAGCCATTGTATCTGGGTAAATTCTAATAATTCGTAGGTCGTTGGGTCGAATTTACTAATTCGAAACTGAAATAAGGGCTAGGTCGCAGAATTAACGAAATTATTTTGACGTCGCCCTGTTAGTCTCCCGACACCGGCCCATGCCAAGTTGTTGCATGGATGTACCCATTGAAGGCTGGATCTCTGTTTTCTCAAGTTGGGTCTTAAGAACGCAAATTGAACGTCTTGAGAACAATTCCCTACTTGTGCTGCGGTAGGACAATCACAATGACCGTCGTGGCCAGCATCCGTGGGAACAGGCTATGTTTGGCCTTGCGGACAAAGAATAAGGGACCTAGCTAACATCAGCCTGCTGTGAGGAAGGGACCCTGTCTTTCTCCTCAAGGCGTTCATTTTCAGTTTTTTGGGCCCCGAAAAGCTCAAGATGAGCGTCTTAAGAAAATTAGGCCCCGGGAGGGTTCGAGCCCACCACGGTGATTCAAGACGTCCAAAACGGAGTTTTCAGGCCCCAAAAACCTCAAAATGAACGTCTTGAATTTGATAAATATCCAGGATGCCCGTGGATCGACTCGAACCGCTCGAACCGAACCAACCGAGAAATTGTGGTGGTAATAATACCTTCCCCCTGCGGGATTTGATCTTATGATTCTGTCGCTCTTTGGATCATCGCTCTAACCACTGAGCTAAGGAGGTTCTGCTTCGGAGGTGCAAAAGAGGCTACTCAAACACTTGAACTACTCTTCTCTCTTCTACTGCCTTGACTTGTGGAGAAAACCAAGGACCATTATCAAAATCCTTATTTCGAAAATTTAGGTCGAATTTCCGGTGACGTCGCGTGACGTCGCTATAATTTATGCAGATTGTATGCATGTCCATGTGATATCGAGTGTGTACGGATGATACGAGTATCTGATGGTAACATCTAGTGGTATCTAGTGCTCCATTGCTATCTGGCAGTGGGTCAAAACCCTGTACCCCTGGTTCCCATATCATTAACCTCATTGTTTTCCCTATAAAATGGTTGGTTATTATCCCCCATTGGTAGCTTAATATTGACCCATAGCCATCTAGACGCTTACGAAATCCCTATGGATCCATGGATTTCGGGACAACCAAACGTACAGTCGTTCCAGGGTGGTGCAGGAAGGCGCCACAAACGATGGCAGCAAATATGTCGTGGCAGTGCTCAGCACCCTGTGAATCCCTGGATTCGCAATGTCTTGCAGCGCCTGTTTTATTGGACATCACGTGTTCAATGCCCAACAAGAACTGTATGGCTCCATGAGACTTGGGACTTTTTTTTGACCACACATGTGTGTTTTGAACATGTGTGTTTAACAGATTGTTGGAATGATCCACCCCCAGCATGAGGAAACAAATGCTGAGAAAGAGAGCAAAGCGAGAGAGACGCAAACAAGCTGTTCCTGGATTTCTTGGCTAGGATGAATACAACATCATGCATGGCACACGCAAAAGATGAACGCAGGAACAACAACAACAACAACAACAACAACAACAACAACAACAACAAGGTCGCCTCAATGCCATGAATGTCTCTCGATGCGCCATAGAGAAAATGTAATTGGTTTGAAATGTCATCATCATCATCATCTTCTTTTTCATCATCATCATCAACATCATAAACCATCAAATCTGGGATAATTGTATCATCTGCCAACATGAGTACATAAGGGATCAAACACCCGTGTTCTTCCCCAAAAACCGGCAGCAGTTGCAGCTCCTTGAGGATATACAATTCCTTTGGGGGCCTGGCTGACGATAGCCAAGCCAAGTAGTCCTGCGACCACTGAGAATTCGTCGAAGGAATCATGTGATGAACCAATTCAAATACAAACCACTAACGCTTAGACGTTTCGATGTGCGCCTGACGACTAGTGGGAGATCCATATTCAACCCTTATTTGATGTTACATCATCTTATTAAGAGCTGGATCCCTAAAGAACAAATGGCTTTTGTTAATGATGCCTCGTCAACAATGCATTCATGACCGCGAACGATTCCAATCTTCACCACGGCATTGATCATCACTCAATGGCCATGGCGCCGAGGCACATCTGCTGTGGGACCAAACTGGACATTGCAGTTTTCGTAGCTGCCTTGGTGGTTTCTGGCCCAGGAAGTGGGTGTTGGCAGTGGATTTCTTGGCAAAATCGAGCAGCTCTAGGCAATGTACCGCGTGGATCTGCGTGGTCACGTGTGCCAAAGAATACCCCGATAACGATCACAAGGGTTTCTTGAGGGAGTCCCCGACCACTAGCAACCAGAACTCGAGTCACCGCCCGCCTAGCTCAAGAAGTCGCAACTGCCATTCGCTGCAGAATGCGCGCATCTGCGACGTTATGTACACAACATCAAAGTCATCCTCGGTCCAAAGGGTTTTTGCATGTTCTTTTCATTATGCTCAGCTCGTGAGGTTCGGTACTAGGTCTGATAAACATGTGGACATAATGTCATCCAACAATTTTTTGGAACACTGGCAAACCGTGAGTTGAAACATTTCTTGACCAGGAGCATACCCACATACTTTCACTTAAACAAAATGAAAGCCTCGTCAAATAGGAACGCCTGTGCCAAAAAAGGGCCATGGCCTCGTGGCCTCGTAGCCCCAACAGTTGGTCAATGTGGCAGTCAAAACTGCATACATGGGGTACTAGTCTGTAACGTTGAGATTTAAATCAAGGAGTATGTGCAAATCCTTGGTTCAATAAACAAATGCATGTAATGCACATATAGTCTAGAAGCACAATCGCCACTGTACCCGGTGTTCCTTTTTACAAACAACAGCAGGCAAATGCTAGTTCCGAATAACAAAAGAATCCAAAGATGTCTTGAGCACCATCAGCATGCATCATGCGTGCTGCTGATCACAGTTCGGTGATTCGGTGAGAATGTGGTGCTTCATGGGGGTTGAGGACTCAGTAGTACGCGCTCTGGGTTCAAAGCCAACAAGCCCAGTTGCATCTCTCGGAACCTCTTTCTCCCTCTTTTAAGCTGTTTTCGTGTCTTTTTTTTTTCTCTCTCTCTCTCTCTCTCTCTCTCTTACTCTCTCTCTCTCTCTCTCTCCTCTTCCTCTTTTATTGGATATACGAAGGTACCCAAAAACAATGGATAGGATAGACAAATACATGCAAATAGGTAGGCAAACAGGGGATACATAGATATGTAGGTAGATAATTCACAAATCACGAATAGATAGCGCAGTAAGATTGCATCAAATATACACCAAGTATATAGATTGCATGTAGAATGGAACAAGTGGATTGGCTTAGATTGACTAGATTATTTCATACAAATGAGAAAAGATTGGATTAGACTGGCTTGGCTTGGATTAGATATGACTGGCTTGGATTGTTCAAAAAATACACTATCATCGGCTATAGACTCGACTAGATTCGATCGGAATAGGTTGGGTATGATTGGCTTAAAGTAGGTCCAAACCAAGTCTGCGGATATCTGTATAGGCTATATGAGTATTTCTCAAAATAAGGGACCCCCAAATCATCCACTAGAAACCTTTTAGAGGAATCACCCAACCATTTTTGGGGTACCCCTATTCTGAGAAACCACCATATAGGTCTCTAATGCAAATCGTGTGGTAAACCACACAGCACCGACCCTCAGCAGCCCGTCTCTTTGTTGGTCTGTTGGGGTTGTCAATTCTGGGTGGTCAAATGAAATCTCTGTGCCTGTCTAAGCATAGGCCACGCACCAATCCACCGTGGAAGAATTGCTCGGATGAACCAGGTTTACGTATGTAATCTTAGCTAACCCTGCCCTTCCAGTTTCCTATATCATATAACCATCCCTGCTTGGGGTTCCCTGGTTCCCTACTATACAGGTAACTGGAAGTGTAGGTGATCTAATTAAATCCCGCCTAATCCCATCTAAATTTAAGCTAATTAATGATATAATCCAATCTGCTGATGTTGGCCAAGTAAGCTATCTTGTCATTGGCATCAGCTCACAAACAAGCTGGCAATATTACTAGGCTCATTGTTGCATGATACTCCCAAAATATTTCAAGATAATTTAAGATATATCTTTCCAATCCAGCCATGCATTGAAGCATGATGTGGTGGCTGTATTAACCAGCCGACATTGACCAACCAGCCAGTGAAGCAAGCATTCCATGAACATGTTCCTTGTTTTTTGCTACGCTCTTGCTGCTCCCATGTGCTGGCTGCATCGTGAAGAAACTCGAGATCACCTTACGAACAAATCATTGCCTAATAGTCGTGGCTAGCTACTGGCTTAACCAAATAAAACATATGGCACCAGCAGTGTTTCCCATTACTTGTTGCTTCCAAGCAACCCAAGGCAATCAAACTCCAAAGAAATAGGGAACTATACTCACTCGCTGTTGGAAAAATCAATCCTCACAAAATAGGCCTGTCAATGTCAGAAAGTGTGCCTTTTCAAAAAGCGCCAAATCTTGCTGGAAGGCAGGAGGAGAACCAAGTCCAGTTTTCCTCACCAATATTATCAACCAAAATTCAAGGTTTGACTTCATACTATGAGTCTGTATGAGTATATCTATAAGTATCGTTCTATGAGTTGTTTCTTAAAGGGGCCACTTGGTTGACGACCAAACGCTGACTGTGGCACAATCCCATGTCAATCTGATTGCACCGAACATATCCGAAGATCACATTAAATATAATTAGCATCATTCAATTGTCATTCTATTGTCATATATAATTAGCCACCAATATCATTCAATTGTCATCCTGTATCTAGGAGATCGCTCTTTTAGCCTACTAACATCCGCTGTCATCGACGTTTCCAACCAACCTCATGACTTCCCACGGAATGCCAAGGCACGTAGTGTTGCTGCAGCTCAATGCCAAAAAGGCGCTGGGTTTGACGTAGAGATGCTCGGCACCTGTGGAGAGAAGCAGCTGGCAGCCCGGCAACCCCGGCAAGCCTGGCGACCCTTGGGCACTCTGCAAAATGGATCAAAATGGATCGAGGGATTCAGACTAGCAGAAAAGAATGTATGGAATCATATGGAATCTGGAATTACAATCAATACTGCAATCAGGCCCAATGTCAAAATAGACCAGCGCCATTTGGCGCCATCTTTTTGTGTGAGGGTATTTGCTCCAGACACTCTGCCTAGATCTGTGTAGACTCTTTAGCCTTGGCACAGTCCAAATACCTTGCAATAGTAGCGCATGTTTCTGCAGTCTGCACCAAAAAAAGGCATACCACCGACTTTGCCGATGAAGAGGTGGTCTGGCACAGGCACGCCCCTGACTTGGTCAGTGCATCAACGGTGACAAACCAAGAGCAAAAATTGCATCACAAAAACAACATGAGCTTCACGCTGGATGGTCTAATCGACAACTCTGCGTGGAGCAGTCTTTCCCAGCACTACAAGGATGGACAAAGGGGCACCGATCTCCACGCTGGCAGTGGCTTCTGGTGAAGAAGCTGCACACTTCCTTTGCGAAGCCCTGCTCGCTATCAGCAACCACCTCACAGTCGCTGGCAGCTTCAGCGGGCTCCGGGTGGTCGAAAATGCATTTGGAGCTGCGGCATTGGTCCTCATACCTGCAGGGGTGCGCCCCCCTTTTGCAGCTCTTCATGTTCTTGCAGGTGCCAGAGGTGAACAACTTGCAAATAGGCACGGCCTCGCCTCCTGAGACGTATTTTCTGCTGCCATCCACGGTGTATTGCCCTCCATTCCGCATGTGCACCGTCACCAGCGCAGGAGAGACAGGAGAGGCCGGGGAGGCCGGGGAGGCCGGGGAAGCTGGGGAACTTGGAGACAGCGGCGGGCGTGGTGGGCGCGGAGCGCTGGCAGGTTCACGCAGCTGCTGAAGCGTCGCCAGTGGTGTAGGGGAAGGTGTCCAGCTGGAGGTTTCGTACAGCATTTGACCAATCGCCTCAAAGACTTCTGATGCCACCAGGTCCAATTCATCCAACTTCTGCGAAGTCAGAGCTTCAGGATGGGCTCCAACGTTCACATAACTGTCGTTGATCGTCTTGATCCTTCGACATGTCGAGCGCAAGAGCTTCTGATCGGTGCGATTCGGAGCAATGAGCTCGCCATGCAGGTTCATCCAGTGTGCCACCTGCCCTGCCATTAGGTGCACACCGGTTTTGAATCGGTCCTGCTGACTATCGATGTATGCGTCGCGGATGCCAAAAGCAGCCATCAAGAAAGCCTCCACAAACTGCCCGATGAGCTCCCGCATCTTGGAGCACAGCTGACAGTGATAATCTTTGCGGTCTGCTATTGTCTGACTGGCCTTCTCAATGAAGCCGTCCACAGCAGATCGAAGGTTCAAGTTGTGGAGCCAGTCTGCAAAGCTGCCATCGTTCACCAGGCGGCTTTGCAATTGGTCAATGCTGTTTTCGGTGACGGTGCGCCCTCCGGCGAAGTAGTTCCTGAGCTCAGATGCTGTCTCCGATTTGAAGGTGCACAGGCTGATCTTCCGCAAGGGTCGGCAGTGGGGAGCCAGGTAGTCCACCAGGCTGCACAGGTTCTCGAGCACCTCCTTCACAGTCACCTCCGAGAAGCACTGCAAGGTCTTCGGGCCATAGCCCGTCAGAACGGTCAGCAGGTTGCTGCAACCCTTCGCCAGCAAGACTTTGTCAAGGCACTTGAGGTCCTGGTACAACTGAGGCACATTCAACTTCTCTTCACTGCTCCCTAGATCCACCACGGCCAAACCAAAGGGAACGTCTTCGTTGGGCAAGTCGTTGAAAACATGCAGGCGATGTCTAGCCTCTGGGTTCACCACGGAGACGTAGTCCTCCAAACGCGCCGCAGCTTCAATGGTCACGATGTGATCGCTCAAACCATCGAAGCGACTGGCCAGGGCCCCCAGTGCAGTGGCGCGGCTGCTCAACATGTCCGCCATAGGAAGGCCTATAAATTTGGAGACCAAGTAGAAGGGCGTGTCCCCAAAACAGAAGGGCAAATCCGTGAGATCGGCGCGATAAAACTCCACGTCCACCGTCTTCTTTTTGGAACCCATCTTCTTTTGCAACAGCAAACGTGGTCGATCATTCTGCAGGAGCTCTAAGTCGGCCTCACGCTCCTTCAACTTGGCCGCCAGGCCATCCCTGGGAAGCTGCAGCTGCTTCCAATGAAGCCAACACGTGTGCACATCCAAGGCCCAGGCCAACTTGTCCGTCATCATCCTCATGAGTTTGGTGTCGCTGTTGCTTTCGATGATCGACTTCACATCCTCCCAGCAGACTTCATGAAGTCCCTGCTCGATCAAAGCCCCTGCGAAGCCGCCACCCAGCTCCAGCCACTTCTGGTGGAAAGGAATCGAAATCGCTTCACCAAAAGGGTCCCAGCCTTGGTCCAAGGCATGCTGGGCAGAGCGGAGGGCTACCACGTCCTTCAGTGCTAGCAACAGCTTGGAGTTAAAAAAGGCATGGGCGTTCCAGTACAACACGTCTTGGTCCAAATCCATTGAGGTTCCAACACAGCTTGAGCCAACACATTGTACAACAAAAACATGACAGCGTGCACCTTCAAGAGGTCATGGTTTTCTTCTTTGGGCTGTTTGAGGAACCTCGGGCCCTGCAAACAAATATTTGTTCAGGAGCTCAACCTGAACATATGTTGAAAAGTAAAGCGCCATGGAGATTGAACTAATCTGGTTGGCTGAAGATGATCTAAAGCAAACATACTTTTGTCTTTGGGGTTAATCCACCCTGTCCATGTTCTATCATGGTAGTCCCAAAAACTGATCAATTCTCAACAATTCCAACAACTTCCACAGAAGATGGCAATCATGTCAGGGTGGGGATCTGCCGATCAAACATGGCCTCTGAACCTTGCTACCCTTGTCATGTTTTGTCAATTCCTTGGTACAGTACTTCATGGCATAGCAACGTGAGTTGCGGGGCTCGATGTATTTCACTGGCGCCTCCATCCACAGCTCTGTGACGTAGCTTTGATGAAAGGAAGCACCGGTCGACCTGCTGGAGGCCGCTGACAAATCAGTTATATGGGGTTACTCAGGCCAGTTTGGGAACCCCAGAAATGGTCGGTTTATCACTTTCAATGGCTAATAAAACATGATTAATGGAATGTTTATCACTTTGATTTGGCTAGTAGCTGATGATACTGATGAAGGATGATTTCGGGGGTTCCCTATTTTGAGAAACCACCATTTGCAAATACATGGATCCCAAACATTTCAGTAGACGAAAAATGAGCCCACCAGCATCACCCTCCACCCATCTCAACCCTACATTTGCGGAATTATGACAGTGGGCGGACCTTTGGCTGCAGAACAGCAATGGCCCTTGGCAAATCTTGGTCACCGTGTAGTTGAAATCCACTCTAGCTATCAACAACTGTGTGTTCAGTGTTTTGGAAAGGATTAACCAATTTTTAACTACGTGACCGTTATTGGTTACTAGACCAATGGCTTTCCGAATGGCAACCACTTCAATCTAATTCAGATTTAAAAATAGACCATTCAAGAATTAACCCTTAATAAACAAATTGTAGAATTTGAGTAGCACCCCAGTGGCTTTTCTACAAAAAACCCTGCACGAAACACCTTATTGGAAGGCCCTTTCTGTCACCTCAGATCATAAGTCTCGAAGCACTGCTTCAGTCACAGCAATCAACAAACCAACCAAGCAACCAAGCAAGCCAAAACTATGAGCCGTTGATGGACAATGAATCCCTATTGAATGGAAAATTCGGTGATTTATATTGATTTATGACTACTATTAGCTGTGAAAATTATGCAGAAAAATATATCAGTTGCATTCTGCTTTCGGCCTGTGCAAGAGGCATAGGTCGTGCAGGGCCCTCTGAGGAGCGGTATCACTGGCAGTTGTTAGCTAAATGGTGATTAGCCACCACTCATTGACTCATAGCAAGCAAGAAACTAACAACGCTAATTAGAAATGGTTCTAGCCGCAATAAAGCGGTGTCTTTGAAGATGGTTTAGCGATGTGTTGCGTGCTTTTGCATCCATCAAAGGCAGCCAAGGCCGGAATCGCACCAAATCATCTCAGCACGGCATGATCCTGATGCTGATCATGATGCCGTGGATTCGTCCAAAAAATGATCAGTTTCACGTCACCATCACACCCAGTATCTGTAACTCTTGGGGGCACAAAGGGCGCTGATTGCTCCTCGGGAGCAAATGCATATGCTGTTTCCGTGGTCATCGGAAACGCTGCGTTTCATTGTTGGATATTGACGTTATCGAGCGGATGGGTTGTGCGGTCTACGTCTACGTTGTTCCTATAGTTTTCTTGTTGCTGTAGATGCTATTCTTTCTGGTGCTGCCCATATCTTCGGAACCCTACACATAAGTACAGTAGCAATGTTGTTTTCTCACCGTCGCCACTGCTCACTGCTCAAGTCGACAGAACATCAACGGCCTTCGTGGTCGGAAAGCGCGTAGGTTGGACCTGCGACGATCTGGACTCGCATGGCGCTTTCAGCAATGTGAGGGGAGAAACCCAGGGTTCTTGAGCAGGGAGTCTTGCTTCCCCAACCAATACTTACCCTCTCTTGAAAGGTGGGTGAATCAGCCAAGACTGGTTTCGGATTTGGATTTCCGGTACTCATGCAGTAACATCAAATCGCAGTAGCCTGAAGTTTCTGGAATCACGAGAGATCTTAAGACGATCTAAAAAAAGTTCTTTGCGTCCCCATGGGCTCTTACATAAGCTAGCCATCTGGAGGCTATAGTCACAAATGTGCTCTGCTCAGAAAACATCCCCCGAAAAGGGTGATAGTTTCAGTTATACCTAGAATCGAACATTCAACATTAAAAAGTCATAAACCTGTAACAATATGTAGCAATCATAGAGGCTGTAATCCAGTTTGGATTCTCATGTTGAGGACACGTCTAGCTGTCAGCTGGCGGGCCCTGCCCTCTGACAGCTCGACAAAGCAAAAAAACACGTCTAGCTGTCAGAAAAGATCTGAACAAAGCACAAAGAGTCCGCACAAATTGAATGGTTTCTGAGGAAATTCGTGAGGAACAATTGACGTGTTTTGCTGCTATAGTTCTGCAGTAGAGCTGTCAAGCTGGGAAGTGAAGTCTAACTCTAGTTTCAGAGCTGCACGATTCAATTGAACAGCATATATTTTTTGGACGGTTTCCTATGGTTTGCACAGCAGGATGCCCAATTATCTGGGATCGGGTTCCATGGTAAGGGCACTCGAAGCCGCCCTACAAATGCCAGCGCGAAACCACTTGAAGCTACATGTAATCTTCCAGGCATGAATCAAAGGAACCACGCAAACTTCAAACGAACCTTGCTGCGTTTGTTCATAAATCTCCTGCTGTAAAGAGAGTACTCGCTGCTGAACCCGGCAGTCAGTGTACAATCATCCCAACTATATAGTTGTACAATCTACAAGGCAGCTGTACAATCTACAAGCTACAACTCTGATCCCAACAGCATTTCCTTTTCTGTGCAACCCCCCACTTTCAAAGTGACGCAAGAACGGATGAGGCCACTGGTGCCAACATTGATTGGACTTCATCAATAGCAGGGTGTGACAAGAACCCAGGCAGATTTGGCCAAGTGCCGCTCACAGTAAACATCTGTCTATCATGGTCTTTCTCTCATTAGTCTGGTTTGTTTCCACCATCCAAAAGACCGGTGAGTTGCACCATGTGCAGGTGCTTCTTCCATCTTGTTCCATCTTGTTCCTATACCGATGCATGACGACAATTGATGCCTTCGATAAATTCCAACCCTTCCTAGGCCATAGAAGGGGCTTAATACTAGGGGAGGCCACTGTTTGGTGGTTATACTAGTATGGGTACTGGTTTGTTCTGCAGCTCTTGGTGACTGTCATCATTAACTGGTGCTGGACCGTAGCCCGAAGTTACGATCCTGGAATATCAAAGAATCAACACCCAACATTTCACGACAACTTCTCAAATCTGATCTTGCTACTATATCTTGCTGTCAGGATCTGTTTTCTGATAGATACCTGGGAAGCCAAGGACCACGGGGCATGGCCCAAGCCAGCGCCTGAGATGAGATGATAAACATCGGAAAAGACCTGGGTGCCAAAGAGGATCAGCTGGAGATGGCAAGGTCACACAGGTTGGTCACGGTTGGTTCCCAATCTATGCAGGGCATAAAGCATCTTCTTTAGCACATTTCTGCCATTTTCTGCCTATTTCTGTAGCAATGAACTGTTATCTACATGGATACTGTAGCTATATTTCTTCGTTTTCTTCATTCTGACGAATCCTGGGTACAATCTTGCACCCTGCACAATATTCCCAAGCGTCCCCGGGTGGTGCTCTATGGTCGAAAACCCACGGGCGCAGCAGTTTTCAGCAGGGTTTCGACCGACGGCTGGGCACCCAGCAAAGAATTTGGTCGTCACCATCGAGGCAAGATCGCAAACAGCCTGGTTCAGCTGGGGCTACAAGTTCCCCATTTCCATCAGGCCCAAACGTTGACCCAGAAATGGATGACTGGGGGGAACCATGGGTAGCCCCCTAGGTAGGCAATAAGTCAAACAACGACTATACTACCTGATTCAAGACCGATTCAAGACATGGTGCACACAAATGTTCTGGTCTTAAATCTTAAGAGTCGAAAAGATAGACAAATATTGTATTTCAATACATACACACGCACACATTCATGAACATTTAACCAAATAAAAGAAACGAAAAAATAAAAGTTTAAACAAATTAACAAATCACTGAATAAACACTATGTAATAAGTATTATCAAATAGATAAATTGATGAACTAACTACTTAATTAATCAACTGATGAAAATGATCAATTATGCAATGTATATCTCGTTGTGTTGTTCACATATCTCGTTTGCATTCTTTTGAGTTACAAAACCAGCCGTGCCCATGAGTACAAGATGCTCTTGTAGGAGACCCTGGCCTAAGCTAAGCAATCCTGCTGCCAAGAAGCTAAATGCCTTCGATCTTTGTCCAAAGCCTTAGTGAGTCACCCTCCTCCAGAAAAATTTAGGAACATCCAGTGTTGAACTGAGCAATCTTGATTTGCATGGCTTGGTCTGCAATGAACTTGCTTGAAATTCGATCTGATTCGGAAGCACTGAACACGGGGCAGGAGAACCCGCAGGAATCACCCTCGAAGGGGGTCCTGCTGGTAATCTTTGGAATTCCAAGCTGCAGTTCGGAAGAAGACCTTTGTGGCCCCATTGGTCGTGTCAATCAGCTCCCAGGAATGGTCGGGTCGCAGGGCGTCGCCGTAGGACATGACCAGGATGCTCCTGTGTTGCAACGAGTCCAGCGATTTTCTGATTCAGGATGTGTAATTAGCCGCGTGCCGTGATGATTCGGATTCACTGCATGTATCAGTGGGTTTGCAAGCTACAGCTACGGGCAAACAGCGAAAGAACCCGTTGTTTAGGCATGCTGTCTTCAAAGCTATGTTCAGTCAGAATGGGCCTGAGATAATAGTCACAATCCTATTGACGCTGGCTTGAATCTCATCAGCCTGTGACATTGTCGGTGAAACAAATCTTGCACAAAGTGAACAGGCTGATACCGTGTTAATGTTGAGATTATGGTAATGGCGGATGTGTATGTGTGAACAGTTTGCTAAGGGGTAGGATTTTGTCCACCACCAATGGTAATGGAAACCATTGAACAATTCCAAGAACAAGGAAGTGAAGCACACCATGGACGATGTCCGGATGCAGTGACTTGCTATGTCGGACGGACTGATAGAATATGAATAAAGTTAACGTCTCGGATAGAATATGACAGGAACGTAGGCAAATCAGCCAGCACCAAGAACTTTGGGGAAAACCGAAAACACACCACACTTAGAATATGGAACATGTTCAAAACATTACTATATCAAACCATGATTATGTTTACAACCATTTCCAGGTGACTGAGAATCAAATGACTATGATTGCTGTGTCTTAAAGCTTACCGTACTACAATTAGCTGAATCGAGGCGTACCAATGGCACCCTATCATCCAGAACCAACATTTTATCTGTTTTTCATCTGCTACTTCAAGCGTTTTTGGGCCATCATCTAGAGTTTTTGGGCCATCTCTCTTATTGTTTTCATTCTGGGGACACAAGAAGTTGTGATCCCACCACGGTATGATTTCATTTCAATCATGTGATTGTTTGTTGTTGTACCATTTCATCATGATTGCATTGCTATTTGTTTGATTGTAGTTGATCATGGCCTGACCATGTCTGATCGATGTTCACCTGGACTAGGGTGCCAACATAGATTCATTCCTGTGCTCTGGCTGAA
This sequence comes from Symbiodinium kawagutii, assembly GCA_009767595.1. Lineage (NCBI taxonomy): Eukaryota > Dinophyceae > Suessiales > Symbiodiniaceae > Symbiodinium > Symbiodinium kawagutii. Next base: position 331,290 of record VSDK01019242.1, on the reverse strand, counting down.
TGTTTGTCCTTTCAAATGCGAAGACTTCGCAAATTTGTCAAATCAATGGCTTCTGAGGATTCTGAGTTCGTTCCCTTAGCAATCTCTCTTACAGACTTTTGCTGGAATTCGGGATTGTACACCTTGTGAACGAGATCTAACTCCAGGGGCGCCCTGACCCCGATGTGCCTGAAGGGATGTGTTGACCTGATGCTGGCATTCAGTTCCTCATACCTGGGCCGTGCCGAACAACTGCTGGAGGAACCTGGCCGCCTGGGCGTTTATGTGGCCTAAATCACCTCTGAAACCATTAGCAACTTAATTTATATAGAATATGTAAAACTAAAACCATCATAAATTAGACTTCACTATTTAGAATAAATTGTGTTTGGTTGTTTTGTTGAACCATGACAACAGTCTGGATATATCATCACCAAATTTTTTTGATTTGCTGATGCTGGCAATGATCAAGATTTGTCAATAATAGTGGTGATCACATTTCAATCATTCAATCACAATCACTTGGACTATCACCTATTGATGGTCATGGTCATAGAATGCATTGAGCATTAAGCATGGACCACATACAGTATTCTTTTGAGATGTATGAGAGAGGCCTCCTGGACCATAGGATCTCCAGTCACCGTCACAAGAAGTCGCACAAAACCAGGGTGTTTGAATTTTGACCCGAGTGCAGTACTGTAGACAACAGGCTTTGACCCTGGAAGCCAAACTTGCTTTCGGAGTATTCACTTAGCTTTCGTCAAAAAGAAGATTTGAAAAGAATATCAAGATTGGTGGTTTCTTGAAATAGGGGTGCCCCCCCAAATCATCCAATATCACAGTAACCATGTGTAGTATGGAAAAAAACAACCATTGTAGTTGGCATATCCCCTGATATTGGTTGTTATACCCTCATCACAAACCATGGTGAGCCATCCATTGATGTAATAAACCAAGCATTTTCGGGGTCCCCAATGGCTTTAGACACCACCACATCAACATCAATGAATAACCATTGTCAACCATGTATGATTCTGTATGATCCCCTTGTCAATAACCTCTCTTAGCCATGAATTCATCCCATATTCTCCCCTATTGTCGCTTGCTACCCCGTGGTAAACCATTTATGAACCCTGCATGTGATGATCCCCTTGATTGATGTCATGTGATTCATGGAACATAGGTAGCCCATGGTAGACTGGTTCGTGCTCGAGTGTCAGCCCTGTTTTCCAAACTTCGCCATCCTTTGCGCCTCCGACATCGCCATCTAAGTCGCTTGTTGTCAAAGGCGGCGATGCCCAGAGTCAGCGGTTCCTGATGGATGCTGATAGATGACCATGATGACGATGGTGGTGGGGTGGTGGGGTGGTGGCACGGTGGTGGTGGGGTGGTTGATGATGATGATGATGATGATGATGATGATGATGATGATGATGAAGGTAAGCTGCCCTCAACCATCCAGGAATTCTGCCTAGCATTTCCGATAGAAAAGTGAAGACCATGGTTTGTCACACCAAGAACAGAGTAGCATCCAGCAAATGATGCTCATTACCAGCATTTACCAACTAAAGAATTGGATGAGAATGGATGACATGATGGTAGTTAACAATCATTGCGAATTTTGACCGCATGAAGATCAACCATCTCCATATTGTGCATCAGGGATTTGCTGGAAACTGTGGTTGCCGGGCCGTCCTCCAGGTTGTACAGGACATTGTCCAACGGAGCCTGTCTCACATAGACGCCTGCATCAAAGCCTCAAGTGCTGCATGTGCACAGAGCGGGGTGCGAAATTAAGGTGGGACCTGACATGCCCAAAACGTCCGCCAATGCGGTGTGGGCATTTCCGGCAACATTGCGTCCCTTCGCCACCAAACAGCTATCATCCTCAACGACAAGCAATGATTTGGGTTACCTGCACACATAGGACGGGGAAGCAAACTAATCTCGGTGTATGGGCATGATGTCAAAGCATCAAACCCCATGGAATGTGGCGCCATGACTCTACTCCCCAAATTTCCGGGCTGTTTCCAACCCAAGAACTGCTCTGCCAAAAAATGACTACTGACAGAAACTGCCAGGAAAGCTGCACACCAAGCCGCTGTGATTCAGCAAGGTCTTTCCGAAGCTGCCTAGGCTGGAGCAGCATTGCCCCAAGCGCTTCAGGGGCAGCCGAGTTGTTCATGACTCAGTGGCACAATCCACCGAACTGGTGGCCTCTCAACATAAGCGTCCCAAAATCATCCAGTATGAACCGGTAATAATTATAAATTATAACCGTCATAAGAATAGCAATAATAATGACAATAAAAGTAGTAAAATGAAAACATCAAAGCAGTAATAATAAACCCACTTTTTTGGGGTGGTCTCCAAGTTTGAGAAACCAACTCGGTAGATTAACGTCTGGCTTAAACATCCGTGTTGGGTGGTTTTAGACACCGTTCTGGCCTTCACCAGTTCAGCTGGCTTTGACCAGTGCGCGGCCTTCATTGCCATCGCAACAACATGCATAAATATCATCACCACGGTTATCACAACATCATTTTGCCATGATTGTCAGCACCATCATCATCACAATCATCGGGGTTTTCTCCTTCTAGCATCTACCATCCGTCATGACAATTATTGCCATCATCATTTTCAGCGTCATCATGACAATCATTGCTGTCATCATGTTTGCTGCCGGCTACTGCACGGAAATATTCCTACAAACCATGCAGGGCAGCGAAAACTGCCCACATCAAAACTGCGCATCAAATGTAGCCCATGGCACGTCCAAACTCAAGTGACTCAAGTTTGCTTGCCCTGGTGACCTTCAGAATGAAATCGATCGGTCAGACCCAAGAGACCAGCTTTCCACACTTGAGCCTTCTGGAAAAACAGCGGTAAAGGTGTCGGCAGTGGAGCAACAAGCCAGGTGCAAGCTTTGCGGATTTGCCGGGTGGCGGGATTGGTGTAGGAGCCTCCCACCACTTGATCATTCTGGTCATGGATATAGAAGGGAATGTAAACAAGGCCCTTGCCACTGAACCAATCACACGCAACGCAACAGCCACCACAACAGATTTCAGGCTTCACCAGGTATACCTGTTGCCCATTTTCATGGCAGGTGAACTTCGGCACAAAGCAGTTCAGGTCACAATAGTATTGGGACTAGGAATTCAGAGCTTGACCTTGAGACATTGGCGCGAGATTTGCCAAACCGCAGCAACATGGGCAATCGACTTGTCCACTTTGTGCATTCAGTACGACAACTGCAGGGCAAGTGAGGGGCTTGTCATGATACAGAGGTTGTTTTTCACCACCAGGCTCTCCACCCTTAGAGATGTTCAGTTGGAAGTTTCGCCGATTGCAAATCCTGCAGCAGCTGGACTCTTGGAGGTGTATAGAGTACATCTGCCTGTGCCATTGCTTGTTCACTGACTCTAATGCCGTCGAAGTGATGATCAGGGCTGACAGGCGACACCTTGTACTCCGACTTGGCAGCACAACCCAAGCATTCCTAGCGTCTCATGGTCTGCTTCGCCAAGGGTGCAGCATGGCGATCCAAAATTGACTCCAGCGTTCCACCTTCCATGTCCATCTGCTTGGGTGCTTCCATGGGAAGAAAGCAATGTACTTGTGGCAATCCAACAAAGCTCTGGACTATTCGGAACTCGTATCCGCAGGGCCTCTGCCAAATCTTGAGCCATCATCATTATCAGCATCACCATCATTGTCATCACAACCGCCGTCAAAATTACCCAAACCATGATCGTATCACCAATATTAATCATATAATCCAACCTTCATTTACACAAAATGAACCAAAACACTTAGGTGGTTGATCCATTCTTTGAATACAACCTACACATACCTACATTCCATTCAGAATGTTGATTCATACAAAACCATATATACCATCTTTTTTTCTTTTGCATCCACATATGGTGGTTTCTCAAAATAGGGGACCCCAAAAAATGGTTGGTTTATTACTATAAATGATTTAGGGGCACCCTATTTTCAGAAACTACCATATGCTGCCCCCAGCGCCGACCCACTGTCTACACCGAGGCTCCTATCAACTTGGAGTCGTCTCTATAAGGCTCAGCGTCTTCACCAGCGACGGCCGTAACCGTAGCGGCGTGCCTTGAGGTGGAGCCTGGCAGCGGCAGTGGCTGACCATCATCGAACCAGTGGTGGAATCATTGCCAGTGGCTGAATGTGATTGGAATATGATCGAATCATCATTCAAATCATCATTCAAACCATCATTTGGTTGAATCATCAGTGGTTTGAGAAGATTCCCAAGCTCCAAATCGTCTCCCCATGCAGTGAGACCGTCCTTGGCTTCAAAGCCCTCCCCTAGTGCCCATTGTTTCACCATCAATTTACCGCCAACCCATTTTCATGCCTGGGCTGGGCCCAACGATTGTTTTCCCTCAAGCTGTTTCTGAAAGTGAAATGTCACTGAAAACCTGTCGTGATATGAGCCACAACGACAATTCAGTAAGCAAACGTTTAGCTATAAAGTGTTCGGGTATTTGCAAATATTGGCCATACATGGGAAAGTATAGTTACACCACAATGTCGTGAATCTTTCGGACTTGAATTGGAAGGTTCGTCCAAAAAGAGATCGGGATACCACACATGTTGACAGCTCTCCGTTGCAGTACACAGGTCAATCATTCCATGCCTGGTGGCTCCCTCAGTATGACCATCAAGCGGCATCAAAACGCGACCAGCAAACCAGTTGCCAACCACCAGCAACCTGCTTGTAATCATCACCTGCAGCCATTCTTGGACAACGATCCAAGCAAAACTCGTGATTCTCTGCATTTCTCAGCCATGATGGACCATCATAAACCACTATAAACCAGTCTAAACTGGCCACTATAACAACCATCAACTCGACGCTGCACAGACCCGTGCCCTGGGATTCCCCGAAGCCGCTGCCTGGCGCGCCTCTTTGTGCCTCCAGCCTCAAGTGAGCGATCCGCACGTCAAAATCGATGTGCGCCAAGACCTGGAGGTGCGCGGCTACCCGTGGATCAATCGCGGGTGGAACAGCTGGAGCTGGTGAAGCCATGGATGGATTCGATCGTTGAGTGCTGGTGAAGCAGTGATGATAATGATGAACTCCATTGAGTGCTGATGGTTGCTGATGGTTACCATTCAGGTGGTGAAATCACTGATTATGGTGGTTAGTGCAGGTGATGGTCACGATTCACCATTGAGATGGTTCATCACCGATAATTTAATTGAAGGATAGTTATCGAAAGAGTCGAAGCATCAAAATCCTTCACCACTGGTGAACCTGTGACCAGTAATTAACCATTGATGTAATTAACTGATAGGTGTATGTTGTATAAATCTATTGATATCTATCGTCTATCAACCTTAATCTGCATCCGTCTGCAATATCTATTTGCCATCTGGTCTCCTCAGCATCTCAGTCCCTCTCTGCATGTTTTTTCGTTCTTGCTCGTCGTTTATCTCCGTCTCCGTCTTGGTCTCTGTTTCAGATTTCCCTCTCTCTCCCTCTCTCTCTATCTCTCTCTATCTCTCTCTATCTCTCTCTCTTAGCCATGAATGAACGATTGCACCAACAGGCGATACGATGCTCGAACTTGACTTGAGACACCAACGAAAGAAACACGTTGTTTCTGCTCGGGCGTCCGAGGAGCTTGCCCTAATTGATACCCCTTGCTTTGCAAAGGCATAATCACACAACAGGATAAAAGAAACACAATAGATGGTGCTACATTGCAAAACTTCAGTAGCCCAGGTACATTCCAACATTTCCAATCAGCTAAAAGGGTGAACAGGCCGCTGCAAATTCGCAAAGGCCAAGGATCTACGTCTGACGCTTCGTGCTCCAGCTGAGTATACAACAATCTCAGCCAGGGATGTCGCAAATTGTAAATGGCGTTGCCTTAGTGAAAAACGAATCTCGCCCAAGGCCTCATGACACCGAGCCCGCGATTTCTGTGCCAAGGGGCGGGCAAATTCCGACCTGGCCATCCATATTGCTTGAGTTTATCCCTCATGTTGCCCAAAGTTCCCAAACAGGATCTGGGTTTCGTGGCCCTGCTATACACCCATTGCTGAATTCATCTATACCCATGCAACATGTTCAACTTCATCTGGCAATTCTGAGTGCAGCCTAGTTAGAAACCTGGGAGTGTCAGGCATTGAAGTTCTGAGCATCCCCATGCGTGGACAAACTCGGGTCCGGGAAGCATGTGGAAATATTAGGTAATGCGCTATGATGTGCTACCCACATTGGGGAAACAAACACTGAATATCGGTGGGATTTGATTCTCTTAGGGTCGGGCTGACACGAACAGCCTTTAGGTTGACACAACCATGGCACACACACGTACCACACAGCTGGGAATCTTGGATCAATTTTTTTATGTACAAGCTTCCCCCCATGAAAAATCAAAGGACCCGAAGCCACCCAAAGCACGTTGGCGGAATTGCGTTTCAGAAGCTGCTAGACCATCCTTGTTCAATTCTTCATCCTTCATTTGTTCTTCTCTTTCTGTCCCTCTTCTGTACATGTCCCTATGTAACACATTCATGTCGCTTGGGAGAAACATAGTAAGCGTGGGCCATCGCTGTTGGGTAGCACTCCCTGAAGCCCCACTGTTCACATTGACCTGACACCTTGGTATCGCCAAGCTGCCATTGACATGTTGCACATGCACTGGCCCCAGTTCATCCGAAAGATCTCCTAGCGCCGGTACTCGTTAGTAAGTCATGCATGGACACTGGATTTCGCCTTTTCACAAAAAAATAGGGTTAATGCGGGCAACCATCACGCGGTATAGTGAAAACAATTGAAACATTCAAAATGCAAGGAATCCATGCTCTAGCAAACTTTGAAAACCCCAAGGGCAGTGAGCAAGGGGCAAGGGGTCGGATAGCTAGCCCACTTTCTTGATTGTCAGCGTAACCCTGGGACCCGTAGCCCTGCATAAGCAACAGCAACCTGAGCTGACTCAAAGCTCCGGCTCTTTCTTCTAAAGGCGGTAAAGAAGGCTCCAAATTCGCTCAAAACGATTCCGGAGTGCTGTTACGATGTTTTTGAGTAGGCAGGTTAACACACTTGTGCGTTGGGAGCGCATGCCTTGTTGTTTATCGTTGCTCTTTGCGGATCTATCAAGTTGAAGTTAAACCCCACGTGAACATGCCCATATAATCCTATATTTGCCTATAATGCCTATATAATCTTGTCGTAGCCTATAGTCTTTCCTGGCCGCCCCCTCTCCTCGGTAGCCACTGCCGCGGATCGCTGCCATGGGGGGCCGTGTGTCCCCCAGCATCATCGGGCCCATCCACAATGGACGCACCGGAACCGCGTCCGACTCCTGAGGGCCATGCTGGGCTTAAGAGTGGCTCAACTGTCGGTGGTGGCTTCACCATGGCTTTACTGTGCGGTTGGTAGTTGGCCCGGGGAAATCCACACCGAACCTTCGCCGGCCGTTGCCGCCGCCACTACGACTAATGACATCAACACTAGCACGACAACAAAGCAAATAGTCAAAAATGATGACAAGCCACATGATGGCGACACTACCACAACCAGCGCCACCACCACTATCACTACAACAAAGGGCAACAACAACAACAACAACAACAACAACAACAACAACAACGACAACAACAACAACAACAACAACCACAACAACAACAACAACAACAACAACAACAACAACAACAACAACAACAACAACAACAACAACATTAACAACATTAACAACAACAACCACAACAACAACAACAACAACAACAACAACAACAACAACAACAACAACAACCACAACAACAACCACAACCGCAGCCGCAACTACCACATCCACATGGATAATAACAGCAACAGTAGAAATATAATAGAAACGACAACCCAAACATCATCAACTGTGACAGAAAGTAATGACAGCAACTAAACTAAAGCACAGAACAATACCTGCAAGGCTGGTGCTGACTGGGCCTCCAGTGAATTTCAATGGCTGTCCCACAATCAGGAAAGCTCAATGACGGCCTTGCCTTCCCTGGCCCTTTGACTGATTGACTGATGGCTTCCATTTTGACGGAATTGTTTATCCAAAAAACGGCTGACAAAACAGTCAAATGGCCAAGTCCCAAAAAAGTGAGCTTGAGAGGCCCCAAACTGGCCCAAACAGACTTGCCCTGGCTTTCCCCACACTGGGCCGCCATCCAGGAAATTCAGACAATGAATCGACATGGCACAGCTGGGCGCTTGGCCTTTTCAGCCAAGCAACCATAAGGAAAAAGGCATCATAGTCTGCCGCAAATTCGCCCGCATAGAAACTACCTCGAGCACGACATGGTGCTTGGGTAATTTGGTGGGCTGACAAATTGTTAGAATCCTTATGGGGCACCCTAGGCCATCCCAATCACCGACAGCCATGACAAGGAACCCCACCTAGAAACCAAACGGAAATGTCGTGTCACCCAGGAACGGCAACTTACACAAACAGCCAAGAATGGGGGACCAAAAGTGAACCTGGGACAGGATATTTGCTGGCGATTGACCATAATGAACAAAATTTTAAAAAAACAAAGCGCGACGCGAGACCAATGGTTCGATTGTTCGGCTGATGGACTGTACACATAGAACTAAAGTAGTAGCTTGATCCAAAAACTAAAACTCATGACAATCATGCCCAGACTGGTCTGAAAATGGCTGTGATCCTCGTAGTATCCTCCCCATGCCAAACGCTTTTTGTGTGGGACTTCTTTCTTTCTGGTGGGGTTTTCATCAGAAAGATTGATTGACCATGTGCATGAAAGACAGAACTAAACGGCGCGCGCCTTCTTGAAAGATCAAGGCATTTATAAGTGGCCCCCACTTGTATCTGCAAGCGGTGTGAGTCCTTTCAACACTCAATACATAATTACGCATAAAGTAATGCGAATTGCACACGTTGAACTTGTAACGCTCACAATACCCTTTGCCGAACTGTATCAAGTTTGCTCAAGACCTCAAGCCATGTAAAGCCTCATTCTTATGCTATGAGGAACGGTCCCCCTGAGTTTCGCAATACTGCAAAACCCATGTCAAAACCCAAAAGTTGTGAACATGGCGCAGCAAGGAAAAACCCAAAGCAATGTAAACATGGGCAGTGAACATAGGGATAGTGAAACATTCAACCAAACACAGGCTTCTGGTCATAATGCCTCGCAAAATTTTGCAAAATCTTACATTTTATAGCGAAGGTCTTTGTAACTACTTTTGGATCCTATCATCCCGGACATTCAAACAGCTTTTGTCAATGTGACTGTGCCCCGTCTTTTTTCCCACTTGGCAAAGTCATAGTAGACCCGGTAGCCGGAGAACGACGGTCGCCAGGGCGCCAAGGAGGTTTCGGAAGCGAGCATTTCGCCTGACACCTGGCGTCGTGTGGGCGCCATGGGTGATAGTGGATGATGATCTTGGTGACGGGTGTTCACTCAAGCATACTTGAGCAATAGGGTGGTTTCTCAAAATAGGGGTGCCCAAAAAATGGTTGGTTTATTACTATAAATGACTATTAATGGATGATTTGGGGGGTTCCCTATTTTGAGAAACCACCACTTGAGCTATATCCCTTGGAAACATCTTGATACTCTAAGTCGATATTGGTGGCTGATAAACTTGCAGACATACCGGGTCTACCCGGTAGTTAAGATTGGTTAGTTGATACATGCTTATTGGCAATGTAGATTTTGGCTCCTGTTTGCTAAAGGTCGTCTGGCAATATCGTGGCACATGTAACGGGCCGCAAAACCAAACGGCCCCGCAAACCCCTGCGAAGCCACATGCAACCATTGGCAAACATGTCTTTAATAATGCTGACACTTCTGACGCTCAATTCTGGCTGGCACATGGTCTGATGTTGGATCATCGCAACCGTCCATGAATAGCAGAACGACGTCACACAACAATCAATCACCTTGGCTGCGGAGACATTTATCAATGTAGACCATCAGGTCCTTCCACAATGATACTGGACGCCTTTAATTAGACATGGTATGAGAGGAACTTGAATATCAACAACGAGCAGTCAAATAGGGTGCCATCTGTAATGGACCTCCCGGGCGTGCGCGTGGTTCATGAAATCTGATGCGCCCAAATGATGTGCATAATTCTTGCTGTTGGCTGCGAATATGTCAAACCTGAAAGAAATGACAATATCAGTCAACAAATGTCAACAGCAAACCTTTAATCTAAAAAATGTTTGTTCATCTATATCTTTAGGAGTGAGATGATAACGGGTATATCAGATTCCACGGTGGTGGCTCAGCCCTGCGTTTGTCAAAGTCTAGTGAACACCAGTGGCTGCCAAGATGTGACAAGCGACGAAGGCCGTCCACAGACATAAGGAATACTATTAAGCAGCAAATTGACCACTAATAAACTACTGGAGTACTAACCACCATGGTTGTTTAAACATTGAATCATTTTTTTTTCCAGCGCCATCAATCGTTATTATTGCTTATTACTTATTATCGTCTACATTCATCTACTATACCGTGCCCAAAACTGGAATTGCTCCCAGGGAAGGAATGCAGGGGACGGCCTGGCTGCAACCCAGCCAAGCGACAACCCGGCACACTAATCGACCAACAAGCCAACCAATAAACCAATCAGGATTTGTCCAAGAAAAAATTGGCTAGTTGGTTTATATCCATCCACGCCCAAACAATCAGATTGTTAACTGAATTGGTTATTTGAGCTGTTTGTGTAAAGATTTGTCCGAACAATATGGTTGTGGGTCAAAACCTTAGCCTATCCCCCTGGTTCCCCTATCATTAACCATTGTTTTCCCTATTCTTGTTGGTTATTGTCTCCCAGTAAAGTTGGTTGCTTAACTGCTTGACCCATAGCCATATCCTTACCCAAACGATCCACAACACTGGGCATGGCCTTCTGGCTCTTCGCTGGCCGTCCTCGCAGCCAGCGCCACGAGTGTATTGTCTTGCTGGCGCTTCAGGACTTTCACAATTAGAGAAACAGTAATCAGGTATATTCATTTTTGAATTTATATGCATATCTAAATGCTATACAAAGAAAAACATGTCTTTTTCTTTATGTATGTTTGCACAAATGAAAGTAAATAGCATGACAATGCACTACAGTATGCCTCAATATAGCAATTAATCAATTAAATTACTTTACTTCGAGTGATCCCCACCATGTCATGTCATCACCGCTTGTTGACTCCACTTTTGTCTGACATTCTCTCCGACATACCTTCTGACATTCTTTCTGGCAAATCTTCTGTCATTCCTTCTGGCATACCTTTTGACATTCTTTCTGACATCCTTTCTGGCACATCTTCTGACGTTCTTTCTGACAACTTTCTACTCGGACATTCTGTCTGACATTCTTTCTGACATCTCTTCTGACATTCTTTCTGACATATCTTCTGACATTCTTTCTGACATACCTTCTGACATTCTTTCTGACATCCTTTCTGGCATATCTTTTGACATTCTCTCTGACATCTCTTCTGACATGTCTTCTGACATGTCTTCTGACATATCTTCTGACATTCTCTCTGACATTCTTTCTGGCATATCTTTTGACATTCTCTCTGACATATCTTCTGACATTCTTTCTGACATATCTTTTGCCATTCTCTCTGACATTCTTTCTGACATCTCTTCTGACATTCTCTCTGACATTCTTTCTGGCATATCTTTTGACATTCTCTCTGACATATCTTCTGACATTCTTTCTGACATATCTTTTGCCATTCTCTCTGACATTCTTTCTGACATCTCTTCTGACATTCTTTCTGACATATCTTCTGACATCTTTGAGGTCCGGCAGCAGACACTCGGCGTGCCTTGTCGTAGGTGAGGTCCGGCGGG
>VSDK01019242.1:247027-319160 GCA_009767595.1 Symbiodinium kawagutii | reverse complement strand
AGCAGACACTCGGCGTGGATGGCCGCGGTTGAGGTCCGGCAGCAGACACTCGGCGTGCATTGTCGTAGTTGAGGTCCGGCGAGGAGAAGGAGGAGGACGAGGAGGAGGAGGAGGAGGAGGAGGAGGAGGAGTCAACTCTGATAAAATCTAACAACCCTCACCTGACAGGTGGGGAAAAAACGTGTAACATGAGGAGCAGCATAACCGCAAAAAGATATTAATCGCACTATCTAATCCAAAATCATATTTTAAATCATAATGAGGGTGGATGCTTGTGATTCGACCGCATGTGAGACCCGTATTGACTGTCATTAACTGAACCGCCAATTGCCCAGTGGCAAAACAAAACAAAAGCCATGTATGATAAATTTGGAAGGTGGTTGACTGTTATGTATCTCCCATTGCAGCAAGAGTCACCTCCAAATTCCGGAAGAAAAACTCAATTAACATTCCAAAATCACCCCATGGTGTTCCATGACATGGGCGCACTTCCACATTGCAACATTTGTGAAGCATGGGAAACTATGTTAGAAGCTGCTGCTTCCGCATAATCAAATGACTTGAGTCACTTGAGATATTGTCCACCTTCCTTGAGCGGTTCCTACAGCATACATCGGGAACGACCGCTGCACCCTGTGCTCCCCTTACAAAAGGGGCTGTGACGCACTGCAACCTTCTGCAAGTCTCTGTGGCAATCACCTGTTGACATCTATTGATGATACAGAGTGGTGCTCCCAGGTAGTTCTAGGTGATAACTAGGGTACCTGGAACATCATATAACCACCACCTGTCCTTATCACCACCTTAAGGTGCTCCATGGTATTCCTTCGCAATCCCCTGGCGCATCCCTTGGCCCTGCAAGCCCTGCATGGCTCTGCCCCCGACCTTCGCGTCCTCCACGGCAGCACATGCCGAAAGCAGTGCCGCCAGCTGGAGGCCTCGATGAGGTCCAACAAAGGCTGCGACCTCACCACTGGAGCTGTTCCAGCTGCGTGGCGATCAAATCCAGAAAGCCATTGGTTCAAATGGATTCACATGGCCTGCAGAATCTAAACCCAAGGGACCCTTGGCACAGTCACATGCTATCACAATCTATGGCTCTGTGCTAGATTCTGAATTGGTTCTTGCCTTTTTACATCCAACCTGCCTCAAAAAATGTCAAATGACCGGGCTAATCTGAAGAATCCGAATTCCAAATCATCACTTTGCACTCGCTGAATGTTGACGAATCTCGCAGTAAAGTTTGTTTTATGCTCACCATGCTTCAACAAGATAACAAAACAATAATGAAAGACCTTAAAGACATCTAGTAGCATCTTTCAACCATGAGAACTCCATATTTGGTGTTTATTCGGGAATGTTTCACAATCAATTGCCTCCTTTACAGCCACCAGCACCTCACAGAGCTGTCGAGCAAGACCAAGTCCACTGGCACGGACGGAGCCGTCTGACCTTTTCGGATGGCAGCGGGGACAACGCGGCGATTGCCATCAAACAGAAGTGTGTGAAGTCGGTTCTTGAGGGAATAGAAGGCTCGGGAATCTGACCACTGGGCACCCAAAGGAGAAACATGGAAAAACACAAGGTGAGTGAACCATGAAAAAGAAAAGCTGCTGCTGGCTTTGAGATGACTCGACCATAGTTCATTGGCTCCATCATCCTACCTCTGCATCTGGGATCCCAATGGGCACAATTACTTTTCAACAAACACTCCAAACTCCAAACTTGGTGGTTCTTCGGGACCCAAACATAGCGGAATTAATGTGCTGCTCCCCTGGAGGCCGGCAGACACTCTCTCTCTCTCTCTTATTTTTTCTGTATCTGGTGAGCTAGCCTGGAAGTTGACACACCAACAGGCAAACCATGTACAACCGCTGGGTGTTTTCCAATTCCAGGTTCTGTTTTGCTCGTGCTTGCACCCTCTCTCTCTCTCTCTCTCTCTCTCTCTCTCTCCATCGCCATCAAATCGGTATATGGGTCTCTCTCTCTCTCTCTCTCTCCATCGCTGTCAGGTCACCCTGCCCTAGCCAGGCACATGGGTCTATCAAGAATAGTTTGACTTAGCGGTTTAGCAGAACTTATATCGCTACCTGAGCAGAACTTATATCGCTAGCAGAACTGGGTCAGTGAGGTAGGACGACAATCCCTCGCCATGACCCATCATGTCACGTATCCTTGTGCCATAGTGCCTAGCCCAATGGGTTGAGTGCAACCCTGGTAGGTCCGCTAGGTCAAGGTGGTACGCATTCTGTGGGCTGCGTTGGGAGATACAAGATATTTTGATGCGAATCACTTGGAAGATATCCCGTAGGGACAAGAGTGAGCTGTAAATGATTTAAACACCATTCGTTGAGTCGCTGTGCAATTCCCAGTGGGTCCTGTTCTGTTTCACCGACCAATTGGGAACTGTTTCTACGCAACTGTGGCAGTGACAGCGCGTCCGAACTCCGTGCCACCCACAGCTCTTGGAGCACGACATGGAGGGAAGCGGTCCCAAATCCTGATCCAAGCGACACGGCAAGGCATGGACATGTGAGATGCCATCGTGTGTTCGTGCCGGTCCGATTGATTGACACCAGATCTAGATTCGTGGATTGTGTGCGGTGGTAAGCAAAGCCACTGCACAATTCAGCCATTTCTGAGAGTTCCGAGGAGGTGAGGTTTCCCTGGAACATTGGATGAAATGACAGCCTCACTCTCTGGCATTCATGAAAAAAACACATTTCACAAAGGCTATGAGGGTTTGCTGCTTCATGCTGATGATTCATGTTGATTCCACTATCAGATCATCTTTGTCTCTGCCTTCAACAAGCACCAAGGCCATCTCTAATATCCTGTGCATTCCTGTGCTGGTCACATGTCACAAGCTGTCCAGCCTCCACAAACAACTAGAAATTAAAGGTAGCATCGCCCTGCAGTGTTGATTCTCTCAATGAATGTTTGGGAAAACAACCATGGAATTTCAAGTTGCCTGGCGTACCTATCAGAAAGCAAGAGCCTGGCGTTTAGATTGGCATTCGATCCTTCCGTGCTGGCAAATGTTGCTTGTGAGTGGGCAGTTCATGCTGAAATTACAAGTTGTCATGACCACAAATTGTGGCTTGCTCCATCACCTATGGTCAAAAAATGGGATAGCCATATCTAAGCCACCATTGACAAGGAATCCCCGGCTATTTATGGTTGAATTGCGGGTGGTGTGGATCTCCCAAGAATTCAGCTCTGAAAAGCGGATTTCAATGCACGACAATTCAGCATACAGCAAAGGCCTTTGAGATCCTGTAAGTCATCCTTGCTTTTCTTCCGGTAGGGAACCAACCCTTTCAAAGGAATCCCGACAGCTGGCCAGCAGCGTAAGTACGGGGGCCGGGCCCCCATGACCCATTGGAAATGGCAAATTTGGCTCATGAATCACTATCACTTTTCAAATTGTGTTTTGCATCATTGGCTTTCAAAGATTCGCAATGTTTTGCAACTTACGGCTTTCGTTTTCGGTACGTGATGCTTATTGCCTGCCTATGGTTGGTTCGGTACTGTTGGCTATTGGTTGGCAGTTATTCTATCACACAATTTGTTCTTATTGTCTTCTGCTGTTTTGGCATCCTTTGGCAACGGCTGCCTTGTCAACTGGCCGGTGCCGGCCTGAAGGATTCTTCCCACTCATGGGCCGCGCCGGTCCGAGGCGCGCAAACCACGGCCAGCTCCTGCCGCTGTGGCGCGGTTGTTTGTCGTTGCGGTGGCGTTGGTGGTGCAGATGGTTGTGGTTGTGGTCGCTTTGTGATCTTTGTGAATCGGTGGTTGGTGATCTCTTAAGGTCAATGATTGCGAAACTATTGATTGATCAATTCATTTAGTTATTGATATTGATTTTTTTTTGCCAGGGCTTCCCACGGTTTGCCCTACAGCAATTGATATTGATTTAAACATGTAAATATATATATATATACCTCATGTATGTAACATTGATTTGAGCATAGTCACTATCCACAAAGCCTGGGTGTAAAAAAACATGCCAACTGAGCCAAGTGCTGAGAGCAAGCCAATTGAGGTTCCTGGCAAAGGTAGGATGAATCCTTACCGATCAGAACATGCCTCTCGGGCTGCAGATTTGGGTCCTTATGGGTGCTTACTGAATACAACTTTGGTATCAAGACTTTCACATCGTCCACGGGAAATTCAGAATTTTGGCAATGTAAATGTGCATGCATTGAGTTTAGAACAAGTAGCAGCAAGAATGCGGTTCTGTCACGCAGCTAATCCCTTCATCATCTTCATGGAAGTTATGTCACCACCATAGGAAGCGAACTAAACCCCTACACCTTATCCACTTTCCAAGCATCGCATTACTGGACACAGCTCATCCCAGCTCTACCTTCTCAGCGCTACCTTTTCAGCGCCTTTGAGGTACAGTGCCGCCACAGACCACGCATTCACCAGGCCCCTTACAACGTCCTCTGCCCAAACGTGCCATGGAAGCAGCCAAAGTGCAAACCACCAACGCATTGCAAGCTGATAGCCTCGGACCACGGTAGAAATGACAACGCAGGGACGCTAAACGCAAATACAAATGTTGTACATGATCTATATCCAATTTTAGTTGTAAATATACACAAGGAAAACATTTGATATAAGAGAAAACCGTGTATGGTATGCAAACATCTGCATGCGCCAAAACAAAACATACCATCATACAAACAGAAAACATAGCTTTACACATGTACACGTAAGATCAAGCGCTTTGTGTTTAGGGGTGCATTGATGATACACCGTGCGCCGCCGTGCTGGAAGCCCGAGGCAAAGCTGACTCTGGGGCCTCAGGTAGTCATTTCTTGTGAGACATTTCGATGTGGCCGCGGCTCACAGTAACAGCTGCTGTTCTCAATGACTTTTCCATGGTCCCCACACTGATCCAAATGATGAGCTGCTATCATTTGTTCCCCACCTCCGTCAGGTTTGCACCGGCCTGATTTAATGAACGCCACTAGGACCTTTTGATTCTCACTCTGGAAATCTCTTGTCGTTTTTCCTGCCTGCAGTTTAGCCACGCAATTGTGACAAATGTGAGCATGGGACAAAATTCGGTCATCAGCAATTCGGATGGGACCGTTGTTCATGTCTTGTACCTGCATTTCTTGCCAATGAAAGGCCCCTAGGAGTTATGCAGGTTTTGAACACATCTTTGAAGACCGACCAATGATAAAGTGTTCATATGCAATTAATTCTGTTGGTTGCTCATGTGTTCCCTTTGGATCTTCAAAATGTATATGCGCTTGATCTACTTGCGCACATTAAAAATGGAAACAAGAATGTACTCAATTCAATTAAGTGTTACTAAGTGTCATAACGTGTCACGATTTTAAGAGACATCAATTTTTCAGGAATACTGAATAGATCTTTGCAACTGGAAAAGGCCCAGGTTGATGATGCTTGCAGCCAGCTGCTGATTTCACAAGGCTACCTTTAGTGATGTGTCCTGATGGCCTGATGGGTCCAGAACAGGATGTGTCTGATTCTGGACCTTGAATGATGGCCTTAACTAACCACCGGGATCAACGGGTGGCAAATCTTCGCACAACACCCCCCTTGGGCCACTGGGTTCCCGTGCGCCGTCCCAAACTGGGCGAAACTTGGCACAAAAGCTACACTTGGCGGGCCATGATCGGAGCTGCCAATGGAGAGAATGGATTGTCTGCTGGTTGGAATGATGAGAGTTGATAAGTTCCTAGATCCGAATCTAAGATGGCTTGGCAACATGACATATATATCTATATTTATACATGATGAGAGTCACAGTGCCGGACACAAAGTTGCGATGGTTTGAAATGGCTAGCTTGGAATCAACAAATGTGTCCGCTGTTCGCAGCTGTCCCGGTTCAAGCAGCTCCGATCAACCCAGTGATTCGCTTCGCTGCCACTGAGGGGGCGCTTTGAGGCACACACTGTCATGGAAACAGTAGGCAGGAAATGATGAAGAACATTCAAAAAGTACAGAAGGTCATGAAACCAGGCAGCGCCATAAACACATCCTGGTAAAGGTCCCTTAAGGGGTTCTCTCAGATCCTTGGCATCTTGTATCAACCAACAAATGGATCAGATGGAAGTTCTCGCCACTCAGCGGGACTTCAAGCGTGAAGCAGATCTTGAGGGACCCCCCGATCGTTACTAAATGCGCCAAATGACGGCTATAGATGCATACATTACGCATAGCATACCATACCAGGTATACCTCTCTCTCTCTAGGCTAAAGTACTTACGCTTCCATACACATGCTGTGTATCTTAAATGTACTGCATCGTCCAAAGTTCACCACAGGAATCCAATCCAATGGAGTCTTGCTGGGTGGCTGAAC
The DNA here is from genome assembly GCA_009767595.1 of Symbiodinium kawagutii. NCBI lineage: Eukaryota > Dinophyceae > Suessiales > Symbiodiniaceae > Symbiodinium > Symbiodinium kawagutii. The sequence continues at coordinate 312,814 of VSDK01019242.1, read as the reverse complement.
TCGTTCCCCCTCAGTGGGAGCTTAGCCTTTGGCTGGAGCCTTTGGCTGGAGCACTTGGCCAAAAAGGCTGCAGAACGCAACGGTCTGATGGCAAATGGATCTAGGGAAACGATGGGAAAGCATGGGAAACCATAGGAAAATAGGCCACTGTGAAAGCGTGCTTGACCGCATCTAGGCTCAACAATGTTTCTCCCAGGTCTTTGGCCCAAAGGTCATCTTAGGTCACCTTAAGGTGCTTCTGCCAGTCGTGGTGGCCCTATCCGAGCGTGTTGAATTCCAGGGCACTTGAACCCCCAGGTGGTCCCCCACTGCGTAAATTCTCAGCAGGTACTTTGGACACCTTCCGCTTGATCAATTCTGATACAAGCCACTGCTGCCCACATGTACCCAAACTTCAACCTAACATCCACCAAAGTTAGAAAGTAATAAATACTACTGCTCGCCTAGAGTGAATAAAACCAAACTAAAATACATTGATTATTCCAAAATATATGCATCTACAATCCAATGCATCAATTGCATCTGCATCAATGATAGATCCAGGCGAAACAAACAGCATGCCGGCTTCATTCCCAGCAGGTTTATCGAGACCTCAGGAGGTCATTTGTGAGCGGCATCTTCAAGGACGGCAACCTATCATGGACCGAGGCACCAATGAGATGCCAATGCTGTGACGATGGCGGTGAAGATCACGTGGGATGCCAATGCTTCATGATCCCAACCCAAAAAAATCTGTGGGAAGCTGAGCTAAGGTTAAGGTAACTTTAAAGGGATGGCAACAAGAAGACCATGTAACGCCATATTGCCAGTTTGGCACCTCTGGAAAAATTTAAGATCCAGCCGTCACCACCAGCAGCTGGCGATCTACCATGAAAGAAGGGCACCATAGGGTGCCCATTGATTTGTTGATATGGATCTCCGATTTTTGATTGCCAGGATCCATCAAGTCATCCTCATCTTCAATACCCTCCTGCAATGTCCTGCCAGTCTTGGGTGCAGCCCCTTTTTTCTACGCACCACATGGGCCCTCCATCCGCTGCGCACCACATGGGTGCTGCACCCATCTCTTGGAGATGGCACCTTCAACGGAATGATATAGTTGGAGATTGCATTCATGGTCTGTTTGTTGGCTAGAAAAGACAGACAACAAGCTGTGAACATCTCCACTTCCTGATTTCCAAATTCCTGTCCAGTTGATAGTGCTGGATGTTGCCCAACTCTTGTTATGGAATGGCTATGGAGTGCTATGGAGTCTTGTCATCATGCAGAAAGTCTGAATTCATGAAATCAATCAGAAACACGTCAGACGCGAACCGGTGATCTAAATGAAAAGTATACATAACTACCTACCATTTGGTGAGGCTGCTCCTCGTAGCTCCCTAGCCCCCCCTTTAAGAAGCCATAGCTCCCTCCCAACCAGCCAAATAACATGATACCACATGCAATCACATGCAGATATTCATTGGTCCTTAGCTTCGAATCTTTGCGAAGAAGACCAGTGGTCACCGTGGTCGTTAGCTTCGAATCTTTGTCGAACGGCGCCGCCCTCAAACGACCACTGTTGCAACTGCCAGCAGGATCTCGTCCAGAACCGTGGCAGCCAGTCTGGAACTGTTGGTTTCCTGCGGCGACAGCCGAAACATTGTCACTCCTGAAACCCAAAAGGTCATGGGGCTCACAGCTTACGTTGGTTCTAAGGTGGGGGGAAAAACTATCGCAACCTCTGGTGGTTGAAGGGTAGTGTCATGTATGGTTACTGTGTATATATCTGGAATTTGCCTCTCAGAACTCCCTAAACTTCAAAATCTTCAAACATGTTCAAGCTCGCATGCCACAGCTTTGCATTGCATGGCATGTTTGAGCAGCCTGGGGCCTGCAACAACTTGCTACGACCCCAGCCCGTCCAAAAATGTGTCGAGGCGATGCAGAATCAAATCTTGCAGCTGACGGTTGAAGGCATCGATATCCTTGGCCAATCCACGAGGCAAGGAACAACCTCCAAGCAGCTGGAATTTCAAGATCTTTGAGATTTGCCATCCAACTAAGCACATAAAAAACTATACACAGCTAGCTTCCATCTATGGCACTTCACTATGCGTGTTTGCTAGTTAGATTGTGGTTGATTAATTAATCAAGTAATTAATACAATTGGCAACATATACATATACCATATACTGTATACTGATATTGCAATGTTTTAAGCTTGCTTGACATTCAGAGAGTCAGAGTTGAAGGCGTTTTGTTGCATAGTCAAACAATCCCAAAAGTACAATAGCCCCTCCTGGCCCTTGGAGTGACAAATTGAAGTCCGGCAAATCTTTCTACATCTCCTGAATTTAAACCACTGAATGAACTGAATTTGTATTTGTGGCAATTGTATTCAGGTTTCTTCCGTTGCATTGTGGCATTGTCTCACATTGTTGTATCGCCTGCCGCATTGCAGGGCGTGGTGCTTTTTTGATATTGCCATGGTTGCGGCTACATCTCGAAGATGGTGGTACTGTGCTCCCAGGCTGCGGCTCGCAGACAAAACAAGCCTTGACAACTCAACATTACTCAACTGTAGCTGGCATACACTTAGAGATCCAATGCAAAGTGCATATCTACAATGTCATGAAATGTCATGAACATATTGTTGATACCTCGACCTTGAGATGCACAGCAGCATTTTGCCTTTAACCGTCGCCAAATTGGGAAAGAAGAGTGGTTTGTGATTTTTGCCGAGGGTAAAATCCTGCAACAAAATTTCAAACTCCGTGGTTTCCCTTTCCTTGTGGGAATCTGCAGGCTTTGGCGTCCAAGTATCTGTGATCTTGCCGAGGATCAGCTCCTGTCCGGCACATGCATGGTGTTGAACAAGCAAGCTTTGGGACCAGTCTTTGACATGTAAGCTCAGAAGTAAAATAAGCAATCACAAACGGAAATATGTGCGTGGCAGCCCTACAACCCAGCATTTGCGCTTGGCAACATTGCACGAAAGCCTGTCACCCTGTGCCAAGGGCAAGTCATCTTACCTTACTGATTTGGTCTGGTTTAGACGGGTGGATTGCTGAAATGCTGCTGCTGTTTAAGATGGATTTTTGGAACTGACGGCATGTGGGTCAAGTTGAGGGTGAATTCTTAGGCAAAGTCTCCCAAAAACAAAGCATTTTTGGCTGGAGACCATCCGGATTGAAGGTTGAACATATGGACGACAGCAGTAACTATGCTTATACAAGCCGGCTCCCGAACGGTACATTTCCAATGCATCTTCTTGTGGACATACCATTGTGTCATCCTCTGACGTTGGTCAACGATGGAATCCGGCGATACAAGCAACGACCTCTTGAACATTGGGGACCTCAAGTATATTGTTAGAACGAGAAATAGTGACTGAGAATTGGTTTACTTAATAATAAGTATAATAACTTAAAAAATCTTTAGATGGTATAGCATCTACAAAAATGAATCAAAAAAAGTCTGGAAGTCAAACGCCCGACTTATGGAAAATTGAAGCAGTCAGTCAATCAGTCAAATCAAAAAGATTCAAAAAAAAGATTCACGTGGGGGTGAATTATAGGAGGTAAGTGCGCCAAATGTTGTGATTTTTTCAAAGTTTTGTGCTCCCGGATTCTGCAAAAAGGTGGGCTCGTGAAGCCGGGGGGTTGGGAGGTCAGTTGGAAAAGGGATCAGCAAAAATTTCACTTCGCTCCTTGGGGAAATGGCACATTTGCAAGTCAGAATCGTAAAAAACTGAAGGTCCCGAGACACTATGCAAAAAAGTACACGCCGTTGTGGCGAGAATCAAATTCGCAGTTTCCAATTCTAAATAAATAGAAACTGACTTGTGACGTTTTTGGACCTTCAAGCCTGGAAAAGTGCACAACCCAATGGCGAGCAACACGTTTGCACGTTACAAGCATCACAAACTGCGGGTTCGCGATGTTTTTCGATGTTCCAAGGGGAGCACAGCAACAACATGACCATTCATCCAAGTCCTAATCATCATCATCATCATCATCATCATCATCATCATCATCATCATCATCATCATCATCATCACAATCATCACCATCATCACCATCATCATCGCAAACACCATCATCACCATCATCATCAATATCGTCACCACCACCACCATCACCATCACCAGCATCATCATCACAATCATCACCACCACCACCACCACCATCATCATCATCATCATCACCATCATCACCACCATCACCATCACCATCACCATCGCCATCATCATCATCATCATCATCATCATCATCATCATCATCATCATCATCATCATCATCAATCATCATCATCAACCATCATCATCAACCATCACCATCATCATCAACCATCATCAACCATCACCATCATCATCATCACCATCACCATCGTCATCATCATCATCATCATCATCATAAGCATCATCATCATCATCATCATCATCATCATCATCATAATCATCATCATCATCATCACCATCATCACCACCATCATCATCATCACCATCGTCATCATCATCATCATCATCATCATCATCATCATCATCATCATCATCATCATCATCATCATCGCCATCATTATTCCCAGAACATCATTTACTAGCACCATCACCACCATCATCATCATTAATCATTAATCATTAATCATTCAGCATTCATCATCATCGTCATCACCATCATCGTTATCACCATCACCATCACCATCATCATCATCATCATCATCATCATCATCATCATCATCATCATCATCATAAATCATTCATCACCACCGTCATCACCATCATCATCAGCATCACCATCTTCATTACCATCATCATCATCACCATCAACATGCACTTGATGCAGCCATTGAGCTGGAACACCAGCAAAGAAAAACTCCAGAGAGAAACACCAACAAAGAAAGAACTAACAGAAACAGAGAAAACAAAAAACAGAAGACAAAAACCCCAACAAAGGAGGAAAACAAACACCAGAAAGGAATACCAGCAAAAAAGAAACAGCAAAGAGAAACACCAGCAAAAAAAACACCAGAGAAAAAAGCCACCGAAGAGAAACACTAGCAAAGAAAAAATCATCATCATCATCATCATCATCATCATCATCATCATCATCATCATCACTACCATTAATCATCCACGACATCACTTCATCTCAAACAACCCTCTCACTTCTCTTCCCATGGGCTACCTCCTTGGGAAACTTCCGCCAGCGTGATTGGCACCGTTGCGCTACACATGGAACCACACCAACTCCATCAGCGTTTCGAGCGAAGGCTCTCCTATGCTGGTTGAACACCACTGCTGACGGAAAATCACCGTCCGCAACCCGCACCTTGTCCGCAGGGAACGAAGCGTCTGCCTCCCTCACATCTAGGGCAAACAGTCCTCGGAGGATCTGGGTGAAGTATTTCCTGGCTGGGGATGCGGGTATCGTGGCTGAGATGTATCTGGTTATTGATGACCCAGGATTCATCAAACCCTGCTTATGAAATATGGATGTCTTGTGAAAGGTGACGGTGTCCTACTACAATGGTGACCCACCCATCAATACACTATGCCGCAGTGTGTCACTCATCCAAGGTCAATATTGACAAAAAGAAAAAGGGTTCCAAACATCATCTCATGACATGGGAAATGAATCCCGTAAACCATCCCAGCGGTCTTGTCAATCAACATCGTGATCATTGTGGGTAGCACTTCAGCGTGAAGTTGATGCTGAATCTCCCTCCCAACTCCCAGTGATACGAAGGGGACATGAGGGGACCATATTCTAGCGATGATCTCACAAAGGCAGCACGACTACTCAACCATGGCAAACCATCTGAGCCACGTGTGCCAAACCAACATGAATTTGAAAATCCGGGTGGTGCAGCATGAGAACCATAATATAATTTCCAGTGAAAAGCTACGCAGTCAGGTTCTGGGATCCAGTTCACCTGCAATCGCGACTAGTATTCCCAAAAGGATGCCCAAGGGCCCACATCGCAACATTGAACATGACCAAGTCAACACGGGATCCAGAATAGATTTAATAGATTCAATGATCTTCCCGCTGCCTCTTGGTGAAGTTGACGAACTCCCGATGAGAAAAAGACATAAACGGTTCGAAAGATCCTCTGCAAACCTATTCGATGTCGCAGCCACGTTTGATCTCTCAAATTCTCGATTCATATGGCAGGGTTTCAACAGTGCGGCTGAGAGTCTTTGCAGGCACTCGTGCCGGGAAGCTGCAGAATGGATCATAACGGACTGTTGCAGGGCTGGAAGTGAGTTGAAGGGCAAAGCGTTAAAGCCGCGGGGATGCAACCAAAACGGGTTGTCCACAAACGATGATACCTGCATGGTCCCCACCTATTGAGGGTCGGTTCTTACTAATTGCAACTTACAATCGCTGGAGTGTGGAGTATCACAATTGTAGGCTGTAGGCATTCAATTTTGAGAAGTCAACCCAATAATGCAAGATTAAACAATTTTAATATGGCATGCCGCCCATCCCCACCACCATAATGACGAGCACTATGATTGACACAAACAGAACAAGTAAAGGAACAAACACAAACAAACCAACTACATCCAGCTACATGCAGTTCGACAGCGTTTTCCCCAAATCGGGAAAACTCAAAAAAAATGTAACAATTCCGTCATATTCCGTCCATAGTGACCACGGATGGTAAACAACTAAGACTAAGACCATCTAAGACCTACTAAAACTACTCGTTGGTGGTTGCGACCCCTCTGAAAAATATGAGTCAACCAACAATTTGTTGCTAATCACGAGGGCAACAAAAACATATAAAACCACCAGCCAAATAAATTGCCCATCGCTAACAACGGATGCAACCAAGTCATTCCTTCGGAAATAGGACCTCGGCCTTGCAAATCTCCGGGAAAACCTGGTTTCAAATTCGGCCCGCTAGACTTGTGTAGCATCTGATGCGGCATCTCGGCCTTTTGGGGGGGTCTGGAGGTATGAAACGAATGGCGTGTTCATGCGTGTTTGCTGTTCGAGAAGCTGAAGAGTTTATGAGAAGTGAGCTGCAGGAGGAGGGGAGAAACAACATCATCATGGCGAATGCTTTCCATTAGCAGCAAGGTCTGATGTGGTCGGAATAAAAAAAATGGCAAAGAAACAGCCTGGTTCGGAAGCTGGATCTGCGGCCCAACCACGGGAACCCCGCCAGTGATTTGCCTGTTGCAAATGGAGCTTTCGTGCTTCGACCAGCTCCGCAATGCACCACATGCGCGTGAGCAGGCTGAAGTCTGGCTCCATAGCAACCACCTGCTCCAACCTCACCTAGGGCGAAGTCTGTTCGTTCGGCCGAACAGCCCAGAAACAAATGCGGCTATGGATGGCAACTGCAAGCAGCGGATGGCCAAACCAATGGGCGCTTGCCAGGAACAAACACTGTAATTCAATCGGATTGAAGTTGGCTAAGCTCCAAATTCCAACGAAACCAATACCTTAGCCACATGGAGAGAACGCCAAAGACCTGGTGATGTCACTTACGAAGAGAAATCATTAAAAATTGCTTCTTGAGACCGTTCAATTTGGAATGTGGGGCCGCATCAAACTGATGATGTCTGTGGATCGAAGGCTTGCCAAGCTCCAAGAAACCACTGCTGAACGGAATGGACGCAGTTTTTGCGTCTGGGGCAAAATGCTATCCCCTTTTGGCCGCCAGGTCTCCCTGTGCGCCGTACCAGCAGGATCTCGATACAGTGAGTCTAAACATGTCTAAACTCAAGGGAAATGCCAGGTGGTTTTTTAAGGCCAAGATTGTTTTGTATACAACATTTTTTCATTATGCCGTTTCAATGCTTCTTACTCTCCGCTATTGAAGTTGTCATTCAAAATGTGCCAAGGGGCGTCGCAAAAGTCCCTGCGCAAGCGATGTTTCAACAGCGCCATCATGTGATCGAATTTGTTCATCTCCTAGCCGCGAACAGCATCGCTGAAGCAGTGGGAATAGCTTCTTGAGATGAAGGCAATGCCACCCCCAAGTGCCCAAGACATCTTGAGGATCAACAATAACCATCATTAATGCCTTAACCATCATTTATATCATGATTTAGCTATCATTAATAAGTTAATTATCAGTAATGGTTGAATAGCCTCATTATCATAAATTGATTAATTGTGAAAGGAACTTTCCCGCCGTTCGAGAAGGATACTATAAACTACAGTCAAGTAATGTTAAGTAGTTCAATTGGGTCACGTCCTACCTGTCCAATCTCGTTTTGCTTGAACCGAGAGAGTACATAAGCCATGTAGTAAACATCAAATTGTGCCAAGGGTCACTCAAATCGCCTTGGAATTCTTTGGCCGTGTCGCAGCCGCAGGGAACGATGTCATGCCCTGTGGAATCTTGGGCTGGCGGAGTGGCACAAATCCCCGCATGCTGATTCACCTCGCGACAAACTCGAGCCCCGAAAGCCAACGGCAAAGGCCAACAGAAAGGACAGTAAATGACAGGCGAGTTGGCCCCCAGCTATTTTCAACAACAAGGAACCACCAGCAGTATCACTGGGTAGTCTTAATGTCTGAAAAGCCATTCAAAGGCACATGGCGCCCACCGGGCATAAGGGTAGTGATGACAATAACGATGATGACGATGGTGATGATTGGTGAAATGATGATTGATGATGACCATGGCCACGACCACGACCATGACCACGACCATGACGGTGATCATGACCGTGATCATGATCATGTGTGTGCGCGTGCTGGTGCTCATGTGAAACAATTTGTTACAACTTGTCTAGGAGTGGAGGATTTTGCCTCAAGGGCCACGAGCAGCCCTTGGGCACACTCCCCACATCAACCTCCACTGCGACTGCGCAGCCAAGGAATCAGCTGAGCGATGCAAGCTGAGTGGCTGAGAAGGCACAAACCCAATAGGCGACGTCCAACTTTCCGCAGCGCTTCAGCTTCTCACAAAGCTCTCCAAACTGCTGGTGCTTCAGCATTTGCACCACCTGAGATGGCGCATCCGGAGGTGCCACCATGGGCCACATCCCCAAATCAACGGAAGCAGAAGCTGTGAGCATCTTCGTTCACCCACCTTTGGTGCTAGTTGGATCGTGGCTCGTATCATGTTCATAAATCTGATCGATGCCACATAAAACTTTCCCTGGTTGGGACTCGATTTTCAAAACACAACATCCATGCATGTTATGTCAATTATGCATGTCTAGTTATCCATCTCAGGTTGTTCAGAGCTGTTCCAATGATGTCCCACCATCTTGCCCCAAAATTGCTGTGAGCGTGCAAGTGATAGCACTTGCCGAGCTTCGCTGTCATAGAGCGTTGACCCCAAAGCATCGGCCAGAATTGAGGCCATTAAGAAACCTGGGCGTCCACGAGCCATCACGAGCCCGTGGGCCCGTAGGTAAAAAAATGCTGGAAAAAAAACAACTGCCAGCTCGTTTATGCTGGTCACCCTGCTCGGTTTCCAACAACAGTGGATGCTGCCATCATGTGCCATCAGGTGCAAAAATAAGTATGTGCCAAAATAGGGGCATCCCCAAAACCAATGGTTTCCTAGAAAAATAATCATTTTTGGGTGGGTTATTGGTTATCCTATTTTGGCACATACCCCAATCATCAAACATCAATGATGAATGACCAAGGTTTGATAGGAGCCCCAAGCAGCTCGCTCAGACACCGCTCCCACAAAGCAGGCGGAGAGCCCCGTGTTGCAAGGGCTGGTGATGTTTGGTGCGCCTTGTCTTGTGAAAAGCCCAAGTGGGAACGACATGGAAATGGAAGGACAACAATTGTCACATTTCCAGTTGAACATCAACCAGGTTGGCTTGTTGATATTTCCGAGGTTCCAACTGACAGTCGCATAGCCATACCCCAAGCTTGCTGACAGGTTCTTCAACTATGACAGTCCGGGTGATAATTGCCAGAGACTGGAAAATGGACAGTTTGTGGTTTCTATAATGCATGTATTCATAGATGTTTATAGCTCATGCACGCTTACCCAGCCGATGTAAAAAGCAAATGGCCCAGGCTAGCAAACATGATCATTCCGCAGATCGCTTCAACATAGACACGTTGCCAGGAACAAACTGACCATATAATAGCAATGAACTACTACTGATTTGCTGTCCCCACCATCGGGTGGGTGCTCCTATGTGTTCATCATCAGCATCACAGGGTGAGAGCACCTTGCCATTGGCCCGAAGAAACTCCGGCTGGCTCCAAAAATGCCTGGTTGGTGGTTTCAACCCCTATGGAACATATTAGTCAACCAACATTTTGTCAATGATCACTATGGGGGAAAAAAACATTTAAACCACCAGCCAGCTCCACATTTCAGCCAGCCAACTGAATTTGTTTCGCCAGCTGTGCGTCACCATCTTCTTCCCGAGCTGCGGCCGGCCCATGTTCACACAGGATGCATAGGCATAGCCTGTTGCGAGGTGAACCCCGGATTCTCCGTGATTTCGACTTGAGACCTGATGCAATGGGTTCTGATGACCCAGATATTTTCAGCACCTTCCAAAACAGTATTTAGGTTTCGGCAGGATGACATTGGAGTTCAATCAAGCAACACTAGTGTTCCTGAAACCCCAAGAAAGGCTCATGAGTTGAGGGGGCATCAGCCGCGCACACCGGTCCTGGAGCACTGGTGTAGCGTTGTAGGCTTCCAGAGGTTAAGCAAGCTGTTTGATGACTGGGGAGTTGGCGCAGTAGTTGGCGCATGATTTTGTATGGCTGCAAATGTGTTGGTAAAAATCTGCAACATTTGGGTTTGAACATGCAACACTTGGGTTTGAACATGCCTAAGTAAAATTAAATATAGAACACACCTTTCACTAAATCAGAATATGGTTTCCTTCTTCTGTCACGGTGACAATCCGTGCCAAGGCCTGGGTGCTCACCATGTCCTATTGGACAAACACCCATCAAGCCAACCAGCCCAAGATTGCACCCATGTGAAGGTGATGAATGCCCAAAAGCAAGGCACAGTGCCAGAATGATCGACACCAAAATGGTTGTCTGTGTGTTCATGCACGTGCTGTTTTCACGCTTCAACACGATTTGATACGATTTGATAGGCTAACGGTTCATCTATAAGAAGCAGGCAATCTGTGCATGAAGGGCATCAATTCCGTTTCATTGAAGAATATGGATGACCACATGAACGAGCGGCAAAACCTCAATTTAAAATCGCGGATTTTCTCGATTGTTATCGTTTTTGGGAGTTCACTATATCGTTTCCCAGCGTTTGGTGACATTGGATACCCTCGCACCACACTCTTGATGAGCAGTCAATTACTTTCATGCTTCCAGGTCATCATCTGCCGTGTCTCAATTACTTGTTTCCATTTATATAACTTTTTATGTTCAAGTCATAAGCCTTTCACACGACCGATTTCAACGCGTCGTTACTGGATCGGCCCGATGGGCAACTCATGAGAAGAAGACATTTTGTGAAAATCCACTTATCGTTTCGTTGTCGTTCTGCTTATCGTTCCAAACCTCTGGGTACTTTAGAACAAATCTGGATTTTTTTAAAGGTTGAATCTCTTAAGTTATCTCAGGTTCTCTTACGTTATCGTTTTTGGGAGTTCACTATATCGTTTTACAGGTCCCGGAGCCATTTCCTGAACTTATTCCAGCCGAAGACTAAAGTTAACTACGGAGAGTTTAGCCTTTCTCTCACATGGGTCCTGCCATGTCTTGCCCACCTGCCACACTTGGTTGAGAACCAGAGCTTGCACAGCATGCAGCCTGAACCAAGAAAAATGGGCTGATCACAGCCCAAATGTTGATGTCAAGAATGCAAAAATCATATGAGAATTAGTTGTGCTTCTTCAATCTTGATGTTTGATTGGCAGCGCTAGAAGCTGCCGAATTGCTAACCTTGATACCTTGAACGATAAAGTCAGGTCGCTCAAAACTTGACATCTCCGCATTTTACAGTTCTGATCCACGACCGCGAGCAACAGCACTGATTTCAACACTTACTTTATTTCAACACTTGATTGCTAAACATACCGTCAAATGCCAACATTCACTGCCAACTGTATTATGGTAGTTTCTCTTTTTCAAATGCCAACATTCACTCATGGGAGACTCACTTCCACCGTGGCAGCTTCAACGAAAGCCACTCTGATTGTGCTGGCACCTCCATGGGCGCCATCAACTCGTCGATGGAAATCCCAACATGCAGATCTGAGCCATGTCCTGCCGTGGCTTAGGAAATGATAGGAGGCACCAACTATGAGTATCTATGAGTGTACTATTTCTTAATGCTTCTCTGTGTAGATAATTAAACAAGTGCATCAAGATGTCATAGATATATCATGTTTATAATCTTGTGATTTATTGTGCAAAACGTTGCGCGATGTGAGGGTATACAGTACATGGGTAAAAGGCCATAATGCGGCTGTGAGGACAAAAACACCAGTGGGTAACCAATGAAGAATGAGTGTGAAGAAAGGTTCATAACGGAAAACAATAACAGATTGATTGACAAACGAAACGGTACGTTTCTGGACGCTTAAGTTGAAGATGCAAGTCCTACTTGAAATACCCTTGAAATAAAAAACAGCGAATTTGTGCTTCAACATAGGCCCATTCTGGGATCGATGCTCTTTGGCGCAGTGAGCCAGTACAGACCACTCCTACATGTTTTCAATTGCTGGGAACCTTTCATTCGGAAGGTCTCGAGCAGTGTTAGACCTTGTTACCCATGCTTTATATGGCATTAAAAGATGTGTGGGGCTCCTGTCTTGATTTGCCTCATCTTGTCACCCAAAAAACCACTAGAATACAAGCGCCCACCACCAGAGCAAACACCTCTTTCCTTCAATCGATCCATATTGGGACCGCATCGAGTCCCAATCGTTGAGGAAAACCTACCAGCATTCCAATTTCAAGATGCGGCTGAAACTCTTTAGGTGCAGGTTATCAACTCAAGTAATGAATCTAAGTCTAAACATGACCGAATCTTTGCAACCATGAAAACCAAGCAAACTGCGATGTCAAGCTAAAGTGCAATCAGCAAAAACCCACGAGAAAGTTAACAAATTGAAACGGCTGAGTCACAAAAACACAAGCAGGACGCAGTTTTGGTCCCCTTTAGCAAATACACCAATTAATACGCGTAAAAACTTGAAATCGTTCGCCTTTAACAACTGGGTGTAACGAATAGTGTCTCTGCAATTGGAAAGGTATGCACAGGTTTACCTTATGGTCTTCCGTGTTCTTTCTCTACTATTTGGTTTGCACACTTAAGATTTCAGATGTCGCCAAATCTGCATGTATTTACGATTCGTCCTTTTCGAAAGCGCAGTGTGCGTGCACGTGGTTACTATGCAAGAAAACTCGGCATCCCACAGGAATCATATAGATGCCTTTTTTGGGGTAAACATGCTTGGTCCATACCGATCCGCTTTCGACCTGTATCGATCCGCTTCTGATCTGCTTCCGGTCGGTACCCATATTCTGGTGCTTGAAGGTCGGAATGTGTGTGTGTGTGAGTTCGCATGTGTCTGGTTGAGTCACACTTTAGAAGCAACATGTTCGATGGCGATGTTTTCCCCAGTCAGGTTGAGTCTAGCATCAAATCTATCCTGCCAAAAGAAAAGTTCATTGTCCAATTGCACACCTCATTCCTCGCTTCTGTTTTTGAAAAAATATCAAATCGATTCAAATCGATGCCTACCTGGCTGTGTTTGGTTGCGTTCAACAATTGCCATCTATATCAAGCACTACCTGCAGAACTGCCACACCAATACCCACCTAAACAGGAGGCTCGCACCACCAGAAACCCCCAAAGCACCAGTTCAAGCACCAGTCTCAGCACTTACCCCAGCACCACAAAATGTAGCCGAACTTATAGGTTCTATCCAAAAACATGTTAAGCAATAGAGGGTCCGAACAGGTCTTTTGCGTAACATTGATCAAGAGTTAAAGCATCATAAAATTATCCTGGTGCAGCCACAAGGTTCGCCCTGCTTTGTCACCACAAATAAACCACTGTCAGCGCCATGATGGCCCCATGCCTCCATGGTCCCTTTCGAAAACCCCCTTGGAAGCCACGATGGCACATCCTGAGCTTCGCATCAGCTCGCCCAGAGTTGGGTGATCCCCCTGTTTCAAATGAGTAGGGAATGGCTAAGCCATGAATCATCTATGCCAACCAGGCTACAAACCCCCCATAATCCCCCAAATCTCTGGCTTTCCTACTAAGCCAACCACTTCTGGTGGATTTGGAGTTTCCCATTGATGGACATTTCATCTGGATTGATCTGGCATATTGATGATTATTGATGCATGTTGTTGATCAAACGCTCCTCGCACTCTAACTCTGAGGAAAATCGCGGTGCCAACACGCACCACGTTGCAACCCTCTAGTTGCCATCTACGGTGGAGATTGACCACGGACCCCTACACCCCCGGCACATATTTCGCCACCAGTACTAGCCCTTGAAAAATCCAGTTGGTCCAGTTTGTCACTGGCAAAGAAATAGTGTCAATCATCATTCTATGAAAATCGCAGGGCGCATTAAACAAATTGTATCCATGACCCAAGTAATCCATCAGCGCCAGCAAGCAGCAGCTACGACCAGTGTCGGTTCAGCTCACCATGGTTGACCACAATGGGCACGTGGTCCCCAGCATCGTAGAATTGATAGCCTGCAGCGCGATTCAAAACTGGTGGAACAGTGCTCAACATCTACCATCGTGGGGCTAAACAATAGTTACCGACTGGTTCACCAACCTGGCAATGGAACATCCATCATTTATAGCTGGTTTCCCAGGGTTTCATATCAAAAAAAAATGATTTTGCATTGCCAGGTTAGCTTATCAAAGGATCGATTGTGGCTAAGCAATGGTGGGATATTGTTGGGTTATGACACTCGCACTCCCACAAACCTGAGCAAAATTCACAAAATGATAGAACCAAATCTGCAGCTCAGCCCTAGTGGCAACCATCTCTAGCTGTATACCTTGATTCCACCAAACATTTGGTCTGCAAAAATGACTGATCCCCAAAATGCGCTTGTGGAATCAGCGACCGCAAACATTCATGAGCATTCCTCGGATTGACACAACTTTTTTTCTCAATTTTATTCCATTTCTGTTGCCTAATAATATGCATGCCTCTTACCAGTAATCTTCCTTGTGTGAACCCGAAAACCGGTAAGACAGGATCTCGAGGCCCCTATTGCTTTACAGCATTCGCAGGTTGCAAATTTCGTACCCCGTGCAGCACTTCGCACTTGCATCCATTTAGATCCATTTAGCACAGTGGCGCACAACCTTGCGAGGTCAGGCTCCGAAGGTTTCAGTTGAATTGCAATGATGCTCTTGCCTCCCGCAGTCTGAAAAGTTATGGTTTCACACTTTTTTCGCTGTGTCCTCATAAGGTCAGCCTGCCTGCAACTCTTGCCAACAGCTCCCTTCAAGTTTGTTTTGTTTGTGAACGTTCACATTCCAGGCCAACCCACCCCACACCATCCACGGAGCATCAACTTCAACATCAAAGACAAGGGAAGGTGGAAACATCAAACCCCACCCTAGCCCAACCCCATCCTGTATCGTCACAATCTGCAAGTGCAAGTGACCGGTACTATCCCATCCCACCCAACCCCTACCCCACCCAAAGAAACAAAACATGAAAATAGAGTGAGAAGCATCAGGGGTCGCGGGGGCCTGTGGAACCAAAAGCATACACAATGGCTGGCCCCAAAACATACCCCCCCACCCTTCACAAATGATGAGTGACGCCGGATTCGGCCCACTGTCCATGAGGCATTAATCGCATTTTTACTGCTAGGCTGCTAGGAATTTGCAGGGATAGGATAGCAATGTCGGTTAGCTAATCAATTATGATGCATCATGGGGTCCAATAGGGCCCCCAATCAAGCCACGCCAAGCCAATGAGCATTCTAGGTGGGGATCCCGTGAAAGCACATCCAAAGGCAAAACCAAGATATTTAACTACAGGAATTCATGGAATTGAATGTGTAAGGAACAGGGTCCTGAACTGTTCCAAGCACACAAGACCCCCATCATCCCATCATGACTCCTCAGTTCATGGGAATGTCAGCTTTGGCACCACAATACCAACGGCGTTTCCAGGGCTTATTTCAGTTGTCCAGTCACCAGTGTCACACACACACACACACACACACACACACACACACACACACACACACACACACGCGTCAAGAAAAACAGAATTTTAGTGGATAAAACATTGATTCAAGCTTTTGGGGTTGAAAAACTCTACAGGCAGTGGCCATGGCCTTCCGAAGCCGCATTGCTTGAAGGCGACTGGGAAGCCTCACCTCAGTGTGCCAAGTTTGCTGAGAACAGCAGGTTCGGAGCGTTTCACCTGGTTGCGGCTTCTGTTCTTTTGGGTATCTCAATGATTTCTCTGTGTGTGTGTGTGCGTTTTTTGGAGGTGGGGTCACAACATGAACTAACGATAACTTGTGTGCGTTCTCCCATATTGCAAGGAGGCTGTACATGTGGGAGACCACCCCACGAAAACAGCCAATTGGCCAACATGATGTTCAAGTGATTCAAGTAGAGTGGTCTTTGAATTAGCCTTCCTTCTTAGTTTTGTCGCCGCATAAATCTCCAGCAAAGAGTGGCAGTGAAGGGTAAAGGAGTTTTCAACAGCATGCAGTCCCAAGCCAGTACCAGTATGCAAATGCGAAGTACATGACCAAGTGACCTGCATGACTCACAGCCACTCCCTCGCTGCATACGCTGTTGAAGCTGTCCAGAGCTGCACAAGCAGAGGCACCTGGTATGGGTCTTGCCAGCGATGTTGACCGACCAACTTCATTGGTTCCTTTCACCCACAAATTAGGCACAGCCTGCTATCTCCGAAGCTTTACAAATGCTATATATACATGGTGGTGTTGGGACATTGTTATCGTTCATTTATCTTGGTTTCATCTCGCGGACACTCTTGCACAGGGGTGAGGTTTTTGACCCCCTGTGAAGTTTATTTTTGCGAGGGCCTCTCAGAGGATTTGCCCTACACAGGGGTTTGGGGGGGCAATTAAAACCATGCAATGCAAGCGACTAACGCACGCAGAAAGTGCAATTATTTAGGGCCCCACAGCGTTGGAACGATGCTTGGTGAGCGGCAGCCGCCTACGGTGGAAAGATTTCTCCACAGGTCAACCGTGAAGGCCTGCTTGGTATCTTCGCTCGCTGTTTGTGCTGGGGCGACCTGTGTTTCTGAAATCCCGGATCCATCCCTATCCAATTCTCGCCATCAGTACCTCCAGCGAGGCGACAGTGCTTTCGGAAATCTGGGAAAATTCCCGCTCCGCTTGGGTGTCGCAACACGACGTTTGGCGCTGACACCTGGTTCTGCTTGTTGTTTGATTACAATATATTAGATTTCATGGTTGAGGGGAATCATGTCTTTGTTTTCTCTCTCTCTCTCTCTCCATCGCCATCCCGAAGGTCCAGCTGTGCACGTCTTTGTTTTGGGGGGAATGTTTTGCCTGTGTTGTTGACCAGCTGTCTTGGCGCAGTCATTTTCAGCATCATTCAATGGATCATCATCAGTAGCAGCATCACCATCATCACTTCACCATCATCACCATCATCACCATCATCATATTTTTCTAATTCTATTTCTTCTCATCATCTCATTCTCAATGAACGAAGCAGGTGTACTCCGGGCTCATCAGTTCAGTTTGTTTCTCCGCCTGGCTATTGCCAAAGCCATTGCGTGGCTGTGGTGGCAAGGAAATCGCGAGGTGCGTTACCCAAAGTGGCTCCCGAGAGCTGCTTGTATCAGGAACGTGCGTGCACACCAAGCGGCCCAACTTTGTTCGCACATGCATGAGAAGTCCAACACATCCCACCCCATACTCCACTGAGCATCAGGAGTGTACGTACCTGCAAGCGAACATTATTTCCCATTCAACCCTACCCCATTCATTAAAAATGCACGTCAAACCCGACTGTCCCCTGAAAAGCAGTCAAAAACACGCTTGGCGCCACCCCATCAGAGGGAAAATTCCGCAACACAACCCAGCTGCCGACCGCATTCAACGTCCCAAAACAGAGTAACACAAAGCAGTGACTGATGGCACTGGAAAAAGATAGAGAGAGAGAGAGAGGGAGAGGGAAAAAACATGTGCCACATGCTGATCAAATGATGTACTTTGCCATTAGTAGCCAGTGGTGAGCGGCGAAAACCGATCAACTTTTCTTTCCCCAGGGCTTCCAAAGGGTTTGCCGAGTCAACAATAAGGCTTATGAAACAACAATATGACTCAATGACCATATTATTTGGATCTTGGACCTGTTGGCTTGGTGTCCAGCCATTCTGGCTTGGGGCATAGGCGCATTTTTTGCCAGGGCTTCCAGGGGATTTGGGCACAGGCGCTTGGGAATCCATTCGATACATGGTGATCATCCCTTGACCTAAGATCTAAGAGTGCAAATGATTCTCTGAAGATTAACCATTAAATAAACCTCCTAGGGGAGCGACCTTCATTCTAGGGTTTGGCAAATGGGGGTTTAGATAGGTTTAGTGATAGTGTATGCACCAGTGATTGAGTCAAAAGTATGGAAACGCACTCAGAGGTACAGCATCAAACGGGTGCTACATCCGACACGGGGAAACTGAGCGAAAAACCCTGAAAAATCTGCTGCTGGCGAGGCACTGTCCGCATATGACGTCACAGAAATTCGCAATGTGGGATTGGTCGATCCAGGGCCCTGCAGCTCCAAATTTCTGTGCAAACCATCCCAAAAGTCCTCAGAGCAGAGAGGCTCGTCCTCCCCACGGCGAATTACTGTCAACGTGAAATATGAATGTCCATGGCATACGGATGCAAACGGGCAAACACATCTCTATTCTCTCATGTCGGATGCCATGCAAGCAGCTCGACACATTTGAAGTAAGCAACTTCAAGCGTTGCACCTCACTATTTGGCTGAACGACCCTTGCCTCCCTCACTGAATCCTGCGGTTTGGTATCCCAAGTTTGCACGAGGAGCCCCGGGAGGTGAAACATGGTGAAGCCATGTAAAACGCTGAAGCCATGTGAAAACGCTACACTCGGTGGATTTTGCCAAATAATTTTGACCCCGGATCAATCAACCATAGGTTATCATAGGTTTATTAATTGCGGGGATGTTATGGCAGAATGAGCTGTTTTTACTTGTGACTAATAGGTTTAGTATGGTTTAGTGGTTGAATAAGTTAAATCCGGCTAATCGTCCCGATATAACCAGGCAGAAGCATCGACTGCAGCCAAGCTGATTCATGCTGCCGTCGAGGGGCTGATGCCGCCAGGCACAGTTGTCCTAGAGCATCATCCTGGAAGGCACAACCCTCATCAATTCCAGTGGGATGCATAGCTGCCGCGTACAAGAACTCTAATAGCGATGTGTTTATGCATATCTATACTTAATAGCCCCTATATGCACGAGCTTTTCATATCATTCCATAATAAACATGGCAGTGGTCGGTGAAACCCCTGCAACGATTCCCCTTTTTATATGCATCGCGAATGGTTGTGTAACAGGTCATGTTTTGATTCACTACAGCCAATATCCCCCAACAAATGCCCATGTATGCGGTCGTGCTGCATACACGCAGAGCTACAGCATGTTACAGCCATCAACTGCTTGACCACCAAGCTGGAAAATGGAGTAACGCGCCCCAGTCGCAGCTTCAAAATGGCCAAGAAATGCTGACCATACATGACCATACTTTTTTGAAGGGCTGGACTTGAGGAAGGAGAATCCTGTGGGGTACTGGGCAAGAGGGGCAGCGCCAGGTCCTTAGTCAAGACATCCTCGTCCCAAATGCCTTGGCTGTGCCACTGGCACGTGATGGGCACTGTTGACCAAGCCAATAGTTTCCACAAGTCCATGCCAAGTGCCGTGTTGATCGAGATGTTTGATTAAAGGCCTAAAGCGGGTAGGGTACGCCACGTTCACTCAGAAAGGGTCAATGGCTAGGTCGGATCTTTTGATTCCTAGGTCTGGCGATCACCATGGATCATTTTTGCTAGCATAGCAGAGTCTGCTCATCTTGACGCGGGCATACCCTGACAGTGTCCGACCTTCAGGCAAAGGCATCCACATGCTGAACAGTAGGCGACCCAAGAAACAAAACACAAAACAATCAACACATACTGCACCCTCAGGTTGAAAGTTTTGCTGTGCCTGGTGGACCACTTGATTGGGGCTCTTCACCCAGGAACTGAGATGTAGCAACTCATCTTCTGCAAGCTCGTGCAGCAAGAAGGCCTCCATGAATCAGAGGTTTTGGGGTCCCAAAAAATGGATTCGTCTCCCAGGAGGCATTTGCCTCGGGAGGAACCGCAAAAAACAAAGCCTGCTGCAAATTGTTTGAGCCCCTTAGATCGAGCACCCAAAACACTCTCACAAACACACACACACACACAAGATAATGGATGTAGCTTTGCTGAAGTTTTCTCTTGCACCTCGGTCTCGAAATGTCTCGAAGCAACTCCCTGTGAAAGTGAACAACTAAGTTCCAGAACTGCCCAGACACTCAGATCCCAAAGCAGTGCCTCTTCCCAAGTTGGATTCAGAGTCTTCTTGGCAGTAGCAGTTCGGCCACCGCCCTTCCATGGCTTTGGCATATTAGACCTCTGGCTTCAAACTCTGGCGAGCTCAGAATGTTTGACCCTCAAGAAGTTCCTGACGGAAATTGTGTGCCAAAGGAACTTGTTCAAAACCAGTGTCTCAAAGAAATCATTGGACCACATATCACAATGCAACTAAAACCCATGAATATGTTCAAAACCCCGATAAAAATCTGGAACACTCCTCATTTGACATTGTTATGACATCAAATGTGTTTGGGCACAGGTGTGAAGCAACAAAAAGGGTTGTGCTGGCGAAACGCATGGCAGCCACACACTGCACCACGCAGTAGGGGTCACTGCTGAAAAAGTCCATTGCAGCCAAGTTCTGGCCCTCGTGCACCACCACCATGAAGCTTCGCCAGCTTCTGGCAATGCAAATGTAGGAATATGTTATGTTCATAGAAGTCGGCGACAACAGAATTGCTTAAGAAAAATAGTTTTTCTCTGTTTTTATCATTTAAGATTTTCATAAAGCCTTTTAGCCTGATGTGTTTCACCTTGGATTCGCAATCCACTTTCACGTGCCGTTTGAACTTGGTCCACTCCAAGCATAGCACTCTGCATCCCCAGGATGTCCTGAATTGTAGGGAACCAGGGATGATGGCTTGGCGCACCACGTCATGCGTGGTGGAGGAGTCTGGGTCGAAGTGTGGCCTGAATTCGGCAGACAAACACACACACACACATGCACACACAGGCGCACACACACACACGCATGCACTCACGCATGCAAACATGCATGGATATGTGAATTCATGTGAATTCATCAACAAGGGGTAATTTGAGACACTCAAAATTCACAACCAACAGAAAGAACTCATGTGGAAAGGAATCAACTCACCTGCCTGAGATGTGGACCTATTACGGCAGATTGGGCTACGGTCTGCGTCCTTGATGCGGTTTGGAAAGCCAACAAGGCAAGCAAACAACCAGTTGGGCATGGCAGGTAAGGCAAACGAGGCAAAAATGCATGCAATCAAGCAAGCAAGCAAGCAAGCAAGCAAGCAAGCAAGCAAGCAAGCAAGCAAGCGGGCAACAAGCGACCGATGACATGAACAGACCTACCACACGCACAAACACACACACACACACACACACACGCACACACACACACACACACACGCATATGCGCACATGTGTGTATCTATACATGCAGGTGTGCGTACGTGTCCGCGAAAAGTGGTGCACCTGTTCTGTGCATGAAAGGCTCTCCCCTGTTTCTGGCCAGTTGCGAGTCAATTCATGTTAATCTGGCCTGAGCATGTATGTAATTTGGTGATATTTTGTGTTTGTTTGTGTGTGTGTGTCTGCCATTGTCTGCGTATGTTGGTTGACAGCGTGTGTTCAATTGCCAACAACTTACTTCCCGCATCGCCAAACACCATTGCATCAATGCTGGGCTTCAATTGCAGTGGTTGCAAAGAGTCTAAGACAACGAATGCACTACATGGTCATGGGGGTTTCTCGAAACAGGGGTATCCCCAAATCATCCAATAGTCATTTACTATTAAACCAATCATTCTTGGGGGTCCCCTATTCCCCGAAACACCCACATAGCCACCGGTGTTGGCAGTCGCTCATCTGTACACTCCCGGATGGTCCAGGTGGCATTAGCGTGCCACCGAGACTGGCATAGAAATCCAGGAGCTGACCTCAGCGCTGTCAGCTGGGCATGGGCCACCCTGGAACCAACTCATTGACGCTTGGATCTGCGTGGTCATTCCGTGAGCCTGATTCTCATTTTCATCTACACTCGCAGGTTGAACACGAAAGGTTGAACCAATCTTGGTTCTTGGGACATTCTGGGAGATGTAGTCAGGTCAAGGAAGCTGGCGGGCTGTCCAACTTTCAGAAAGTACATCGAGAACAGTAGGTTTCACACTTCTGAAGTAACTACAAATGTTGATGGATCTTTGGTAGTTGGCCAAGGAAAAAGTAAGCGGCATGAATCATGAACAAGAATCTTTAAGAGTGCTTTCTAACACTGGGTTCATCCAAATGGCGGGTTTCCCAAACAGAAACTGCTAATGTTGGATTGGGTTTGGAGCCCCATCTATGGACGTAACTGACCGCCTTAAGATCATCATACAAGGCATAGCCATATAGGGACACTTTTCCCACAGTTGCATTGGTTCAGTAATCCAGGAGGTTCATTGCTCCGGTGTTGGCATCACTTCGGTAATGACCAGGGACGGATGGTGATGCCACGCTCAGCCAGTTCCTCCACTTTCCGCGTCCACGTCAAAGACCTAAGAATTGAGACCCTCCCTTTTCCATGAGTCGTGGACTATGAAAAGAGTCGTTTCATGTCGTTTCTAAGTTTTGTTATGCGTTTCTTGCCTATGAAAAGAGTCATTATACGTCATGATGGTTGGTATATCCGTATATCTCCATTTCTTGTCGTTCTATCACCCATTTTTTTCCAGCGCCATCAATTCCAGACCCTCTATCACCCATTATCAACTATTAACTTGATTAATCACCCATTATCAACTATAATTAATCTCTTTCTGTGCCGAAAATTCCCCAGAAGATATGGCAATGCCACATGCCATTCTTCAACTGCAAGGCGGGCCGAAGCGCAGGCACAGCGGCACCAAACATCGCTCATTTCCCCAAGGTTTCAAACATGGCTAGGGATATCGAGCGGGATGCAAGGAGCATGCGATGGTAGATGAATCAAGTCAACATGAGTCAACCATGTGGTGGTTTCTCAAAACATGGTGCCAAAAAATGGTTGATATACCAAAAATTACTATAAATGGATGACTTGGGGGTCCCCTTTATTCAGAAACAGCCATGTTTACATGGGAGTGCCACGGGGTCACCAAGCACCATGGAGGAGCCGCCGATGCAGCCAGTGGCATCTCTGCAGTCTCCTCGATTGCCTTCCAGGTCGACATGGCGGTCCAGCATGGTCCAGCTTCAGAAGCACCGATTTTGACACCATTCACCACCAATTTCAAATGGCACATATTGTCAAAATGGCTATCATAGATGATTATGGATGACAAGGTTTTTCCGGGGCGTACTGTGAATGGCCATTCTAAGAACATGTTTATGAAAGCTCTCACCATGAATTGGATGCAATGCGTTTCAGAAATAAACCGGCACCTTCGATGTTGATCCTCGGCATGACCAACAACAGCCTCCTTTGCCTGGATTCGACCTTTTTCTGCTGACTGGCAGCAGAAACAGCACAACAGGAGCACCAAACAAATCAACCGGCAAGTTCCTTGCAAGTGCAAGGGAAAATCCATGAAAATCCGGGATCCTGAAAACCACATGCCCAACCCCATCATTCCTTGAATGCTCAGTCTTCCTTGCCTTCCCCTGCACCAAATCCATATCGAGTTCCAACCTCCAGGGCAGCATGCCACACGTCGCATTCGTGTGGAGTGTATCTTCTGTGTGCACTCGTTGGTGTACATACTGCAGTGCTGAATATCTATGAATATTTGTAATAATATATTTGTCACATTCATCCGTGTGCAGCACATTCCTTTTCAACACGCAGACATGTACAGGATATGCATTTATATATCTTAAAAAATATCAATCTAGGTAAAACATGTGATTATTATGTAGGATTTTTGACCGGTTGCAATTCTTTGTCATCTGCGATGTCTAATCCAAGACAAATACAACCTGAATTTGGATGGGCACATATATGAAAAATCATAATCTCACTGTTTGATTGTATGCGCATCTACCGTATTCCGTCAGATCATTCAGATCCATCAAGAGCGTGTAAACAACAAGCAACAGGAAAGGGAGGGATAGAGACAGCAGGCCTGCAACCAGTACAAATACATACAAATACGAGTAGAAAACAAATTAGAAGTCAAAGTATGACCTCTGTGCCTTCTTTCTTGTTTGGACGGTTACAGGGTTCCCTGCATGCCTCGGTCATACAGCAACCCAATTCTCTAACACATGGGCCAGTATGTGCACAAAGCCCAGGCAAGACCAGGTTTTAAGTACACGGCGACCACGATACCAATGAGGCCCTCAACAAATCCTTTCCCCTAGGCATCCCTAGGCAGTCCCCAAGTGGAACGCGGGTGCCCCATGGGACCCCATGGGTCCCCCGGCTTCTTGGGCGGCTTGGACACGATGTTCGGCTGGCTCCAGGCTGCCAGCTCTGTGCCTAGCGATGCAAAAACGCACGCCAGGATGGGGACCACCAGCATCTTGCGCACCAGCACCACCTAGGACCCATGGTGGGACCTGTGGTGTGACCCATGGTGGGACCCATGGTGGGACCAATGATTGCAAGGGGAAGGGGCACCCCTCAGCATATCAGTGATGATCAACAGCAGCGGAGAGATCCGGATAGATCAACAGAGTCCTGGGAAAGGACTCCGTTAATGATATCGACTACATAACATGCAACTATGCGTAGAACAATTGTAGAACATACATATATACATATGACTGCAGAGACATCATAAATGGACGTTTCTTATGAACTGAATCTTTGACACTGCTCACCTGTAAGAAAATGCCAACAGAACAAACTACATCACAAGCTTGGCAAAGAAAGCTAAGTGAACAAATTTAAAGCCTATGGTTCAACAGAATCGTCAATCCTCAGAAAGCCGTGAGGTTTGCAAACCTCAGGCCAAAGCGCTGCTATACATGTTGATTTCAGACTCAAGTTTGTCAATCTGCAGTACCTGCTTCGTAAGCAATACAACCGGCAAAACATGGAGGAATGCTGGGATGATTTCGAGATTCATTTTCAGACCATAGATGCTCAGATTGCAGTGTGAATGTTGATTGAGTTTGACTATATATTTCAATCACTGATGAGCATCAATCTCCTTACCAAACCAATTTTCGGCCCGGAATCAAAGCTTGCCGGGTCCTGAAGTATCCCAGAACACTGCCTATGATATGCTTCTATTGACCGCATACAATTAGACCCAGATCAAAACAAACACTAACCATTTAACCATACCATGAAACACCATACAGTACCATTAAATTCAGGAAGGTATTGAACCGAACCGAGAACCGAACACAATGCGCTTGGCCAAGGAACCCCGAAGGAAATCATCCACTTCCACTCGTCCACCTCGCTGAGGTTGGCCAGAAATGCCATAATCACTAGCAGCTGCACAAAGGTGATTGTTGCCTAGGCAGCTTGGCACTGAAATATCGACCCTGAAGGTCAAGAATGGATGAAAATGGTGAGTTCTAAAAAATCTGGTTCACAATGCATCAGCTCAAATAGATAGGGTTTATTATCTAGTGTGGTTTTAATGGTTCATGAATTAGAGATGGGTTCTAAAGAAATCAGATTATTTGTCAGTTCTAGTGGAATAATGTACTACATGTTTTTGCCTGATTGATCATGGTAATCATGCTTAATAGCCGTGGTGACTATGGTATTATATAATTGAATGGCCATTTGCCCCAGCTTAAGCCTGGTTTAGTGGTTCAGTCGAGCATATCTATCCATTTCATGAGGGCTCCATTGTTGAAAATATCTAACGTAGATTTGAGTGTGCATAGTATAATTGATACTGCACATCTATTTGGGAACGATCACTCTTGGCCGCACCTACAACGTCCAACTAGCTGAACTCTCGGCAGCCAAGTCCATGCCAAGAAACTCCCAAAGTCCAAAAACATGCGTCCTTGATTTTGAAGAGTCGCAGCTGCCACCTTCGATGCCGACTCTCTTGGACGAAGCCGCGGTAGGCCATGTACCTTAATTGATGCGCCATCCCGGGCCACGAGCAAGCAAGATAGACCGGGCTGCAGTTGCGGAAAGTGCAAAAGATCCAAAGCCAAAGTCGGTGCTACTGTTCTAACAGCAATTGAGGAACCACATGGTGGGCAACAAAGGGAAACAAAACAGCCGACTTTGGAGCGGAGCATGCGACGCAAATGTTTGCCACCGCTGGTACACTTCAGGCATCAACAGTTCGTGTCACAAAGCATCGGCCAAGAGAGGTGTAGAATCATGCGCACGCTCATACACGATGTAGGAGTTGCAGTTCCAAAGTAAGAGATGATGCGAGGGCTGAACAGAGGTGGCAGGCAGCTGAACAGCAGCGCTCAGAGAATCATGCTCACATATCATTGGTGATCTAAGGGTTGCTAGTCGAAGCCCCAGTCTTGCATGCAATAAGGAAATGCCAGGCCAGTTGGGCTGCATGGGCTCAGATCGTACAATTTCTGGGCAACGGAGTGCTGCAGTGGGTGAGTTCTTACCATTTCTGATGTTCAATGCAAACAACTGGTAGGTCGGGGTTTTACTCTACGATCATAGGAAAGATCGAGTGGTGGAATCGAAAGGAAATCCAGTCTTCGCTGCTTTGCTTGGATCTACGGAGTTCAGAAGCTGCCCCAAAAGCCCTAGCGGCAATGACTGCATGCTGAACAACCCAAGGGAATCACATGGCTGCGACGAATTGAAACAAAGGGGATTCAGGAAATTGGTGGAAAATAGCGAAGAAAATGGCTTGTAGGAGCTAGCAGCTAGCGAACTTGAGAGAACTGTAAGGGAAAGCGAGGAAACAAAGAGAATTGAGGGAACACGGGCAGTCACGGCAACCAAGGGAATTGTGAGAATGAAGGGGTTGGAGTATTAGGAATTTGGGGAATCGGAGCCGGGCCATTGCAAGTAGGGGAATGTTGGGACATGGATCCAGGGAATAACTCGAACAAGCATGAACAAATATGAACAAGCCAGGTCCCAAATTCATCTACCACAAAAATCCACAAAATGGAAGCGAACTCATGTAGGAGTTGGGGGAGCTTGAAAGTGCAAGTGGCTTGTACCAATGCAGAGAACCATGGAAACTGCGCCCATAATATCATCGTATACAACGGAACCAAGACTCAATCCTGGTACGAAATCAAAGGCTCAAAGGCACGAGCCCTCTGCGATCTAAAGAAAAGCCTGAGAACTACTTGCACAATTCCAGGGCAAGCAATCGAAACACTTAAAGGAAATCAAATAAGTAAATCAAAGGACCTGCAGGCTGGGAAAAGTGGATTGGGTAGCTGATGAAATTTTGGAGCCTACAGGAACTCAATCAACTGAAATTTTAAGAGCATGCAATGAACTCAAACAAATCTGACATCCAAATCCAAGGAATTCATGGAATCATGCAATTTCACGGGCTTAAGGAAATTTAGGAGCTTCTATGTGTTTCTATAGTCAAGTGCGGGGACATTAAGATAGGTGGAGCAATTGAGAGAAAGAGTGCCTTACAGCAACACTGGAATTGCAGCTTTAACACAACTGTTTCAGGAAGCACCACGGGCGTTCCCAAACCTGGGAAAATCCAAGGAAGCAGGCAAGATTCTCGGGAACTATACAGCAAGGAAAGGAACTGGCGAGTCTCCAGAGACCACCAGGGAACTGTAAGGGAGCAGTGGAAATTGACTAAACTCATCCTAACTTATGGAATTGAGGGAATTAGGACCATGGAGGCACCGCACAACTTAGAGGAACCAGTGTAGAATTGGAAGAATAGAGGGAAAAAACTGCGGAAAAATGGATTCAAAAGGAAATCAAAGGATCAAGCGGACTGCCTACACCTGAATCATGAGAATCATGGAAATCTGAATGAAGGAAACCTTGAGAATGAAGGCGGGGAAAGAACTAAGGAAATACAGATAGGCAAGCAAGAGAACCCCGCTAACCTTCCAGCCTGTCTGTCAAGCATTGCTTTGCTATCTTTCGCTTGTATGAGGATTGTTAGGTAAGGCTCGGTATAGCTGCATATACCGGAGGCAAAAATGTAAATTTCCGAATTCAACCCCATCCATCCTTATCCTATTTTCTCGGACTGTCTCTTTGATCTTCTTCGAACTTTCGTTCACACTGTTCTTACTTTTCTTTGCGTCTTCCTTCGCCTCTTGATTCCTCTCCTCAGTCTTTCCTCTTACTTTCTCTTCTTTTTCTTCTCTGGTTCGAGGTGTTTCATGGTGTTTCTGTGTTCTTCACTACTACTGATTGGCATTTGACAAGTGTTTTGTTGAAGTTTTTGCGTGTTTTGCTTGTGGCTTTGTATCACAGAACACTTTCACAAAACGAGACTGCAAGTGATGAGAGAAAATCAAGGGAGGCAGTGGAATTGAGGGAATCAGGATCAGGGGCAATCGAGGGAGCAAACTAAATAAAGAAAACAACACACCCAAATGTATGCTAATATGATCTAGTATGAGAAATATATAGTATGATCTGATATGATACACACCCAAATGTATGAACCAAAAAA
This sequence comes from Symbiodinium kawagutii, assembly GCA_009767595.1. Lineage (NCBI taxonomy): Eukaryota > Dinophyceae > Suessiales > Symbiodiniaceae > Symbiodinium > Symbiodinium kawagutii. The sequence goes on along the minus strand of VSDK01019242.1, from coordinate 283,964 downwards.
CAAAGTCATCAAGAGAAACTGCCGGTCCTCATCCTTGGAGAGGAGACCCCCCCATGACTCGGGTCAAGGCACGTGATGATCCCACGCGGAATGAGGTTCAACAGGATAGACACGATGGCAACAAAGGCGTACCATAGGAAGGTGCCTGCAACGGGAGAATGATGGAAGCCTCAACCCGTTTCCTTCATTTCCTTACCCTCAACCTTTCCAAAAACCAAGACATGTCCATCCTAATGCAAGACACTTGGGACCTGCCTTCCAACTCGAGAATCCCAAGATGGGGAAGGCATTACATACAAGTTGGTAAACGACCCAAATCTCGTGACTATGACTATGGCAGGCCTTCCTGCCAACTAGAGCCACCTTGGTCCACGCTCTGCTTTGCACAAAACAATCCACCAAACCCTGGGATTGGGTTGGGAAGATCATGATTCATCTAGTCTTGCTAAAAGCGGCAGCTTCTAACAAAAGTGTATGCTTGTTGACTTGTTCGGAGTCTTTGGCAGAGCGACGCAAACAAATCTGAAGGCCATTTATCCAATATGATCCCTTACTTATCATTTCCAACTTTGCATGAAATCCTTTGTGCAGGCACATGTTCAAGCATTGCCCCGTCCAGCCTTCGAAAAGTAAAACAAAGAAACATGAAACATACTAATATGATATGGTTGGTTTCTCAAAATAGGGGTGCCCCAAAAAGGGATTGTTTATTCATATGAAGAAGTTCTATTTTGGATGATTTGGGGGCGCCACCCAATGTTAAGAAACCACAACGCAACATGGTTTTTGAGCCGGGGCCGTGGTCAAGCTGTTGTGGCGACATCATCAACTAACAGTAGAGCTTCATGAAAGATTTTTGCCATCCGAATATAACTTCACCAGTCAAATGACCACGCCCTGGTGCACAATTAAGAAGCTGTGGTTCCAAGTTGGTTCATGCAATAGGTGGATCGCCTGTTGAAAACATGCTTAGTCATTACTGTTCAGAATGAACGCGGGGATCTAGCATTGGCCATGCTCATTCATCGTTCTCAACCACCATGTGCACTGAGAATTGGCAAAGCATATGAAACCGGTTTTATAAGTGCCTTTTTTCATCCATGATCATCACGATAAATAAATATATTTATATACTTTCAAAAACAATAGAGGTTTCTCCCAAAATGGTGTGCCCCTGCAGCTGGCGAGTTTCCCTATCATTACCAGGGCATCCAATGGTGCAATGCCCGGGACGTGCCGTGTCACGGCACAGGACGAAAACTTCGCCACAGGTGACCAGGGGTTGCAAAACATACGAATGAGCATGACGATGAGTGGAAGGTGAGTGGAAAAAGTATGTCATAAATGCCTTGATGGCGATTGTAGGGCTCCCCCATGGCGACAAAAACGAGCCCAGGACCGTTTGCACAGACCGCGCCTTGTTGCACTGGACAGTTGGCCGGGCTGCGTGCGGCCACTGCAGTGCCATCCACCGAGAAGAACAGGGCCACGAAGGTCAAGGAACCTGGGAACCCCAGTGGCCCCCAGATTCACCGTGATTCACCTTCCTTTCTCGCGTTTATTGACGATTCTGGTTTTGGGTGTTAACGCCACTTATTGGAATCCAGATTGAATCAGTAGCACTACTAGGCAGTGCCAATCAGAACAAATCTTTGTGCATTGAGCTTGAACAAACGCTAATGATGCTTGATAATCAACACTAGCGAATCATGGTAACAATTCATTTATCTATTATAGCGATCATGTCATCGTAAACTGTCATCTTCGTAGCCTAGTAGTATCAATCACTATTGCCATTGCACCCAATCTTTCGTCATGAGTTGGCCACCCATTTGTTGCTCATGCTCATTACTGAGCTCATTGCCTGCTCTTGCTGGCCAAACAACAGCCACTGTAACAGCTCATCGTCCAGCAAGAAATCATATGACATAGACACACTTGTAGCAATATGACATTGTTAACGTCAGGCATTAAATTTGACTTTGATTGCCATACAAAATCAATGATCTGACTAACCTATACTAACCTTATGATCTGTCATGGTCATAGCTAGTGTATGACTTGATGACAGCCTGTGAAGGTGGTCCAGAGATGCCATGATTTGAAAATGGTGCATCACACACTGGTACATCCTATGTTCAACGAGCATGCAATGAACGAAACATGATGAATCCAGTGCCATCAACAAACAACCAGAAACATAGGAACTTCCAAGCTCCCTGCTGGTGCATGATATTGTTTGCCAATAGCACTTCCACACCGGAATGGAACATGATGACATAATGAGGGAGCTTTGTCTACCTCAACGCCATTGAAGTCACTTAATGCGACACCGGAATCGGGACCCATAGTCAACAACAATAAGCGGCCATCATTACGCATCAACAGGCTTATTCATTCCATCAGTCCCCATAACAGCAGTTCATAACCACCAAGAACCGTCCACTCTCAAGCAGAAACAACCAATCATAGCCACTAGGCACCATTAAGAATTGGTTTATGGTGATGATCATAACTGTCCCAGTAGCTTCATCTGCCTCGTCGGGCATCGTCAGCATCATCACCATCACCATCACCATCACCATCACCACCACCATCATCATCATCATTGGTGCTCTGCCTATTGTTCTTAGGGGATGCAGTTAATGTAACTAATCTCGCATTAATCACCTTGGTCAATGTGACTAATGCATCCTCACCATGATCATAGCATCGTGACAATCATCGGCAATGATAGCGACAATGGTTGTCATCGGCCAAAGCATGTTTTTTGCAACAGAGCTCTGAATGGGGGTCCGTGTTCTTGCCACTACTGGACAAGAGGCCAAGGACGCAATCCGCGATGATCTTGGCACGTTTGGCTGCGGTGATGTGCAAATTCCATTGCCAAAGCTCCAGCACCTCTGCAATAGTTTCAGGTGGTCGGAAATACAAGGGTCCCTCTCAGCAGCACTCAGCACTCATTTCCACGACCAGTGCGTGTGATGAGCCTGAACCTTCTTCCAAAAAGACAAGGGTCTACAATCCCCCCAGCTTGACCCCCATCTCAGACCCCCCAGGGCCGACCCTGGGGGATGGGGAATTTGAGGGTATCATTTCAGAGTATTAAAGTCTAGAGTAAGCATGTCATGGTGGAAGGTGCCCAGGATACCCTGTCCAGCCCTTGCTTGCGATGGGCCCAGACTGAACTTTTCATTCAGATGCAGGCGCAAATGACAGGATGTGTAGTAAGTGTAGTATGCTTGCAGTGCATTATTCTACCCACACATGTAGTCCAGTATGAGCTGCCTGGCAAGCGGGATACAATGAATGAACGTAACGAAATGTAACGAACATTCAGACATACCCTGGTAATATATCATCAATACCGATCCCCAGCTTCAATCTCAAACTTGAGCACCGCTTGAATCAGCATGAATCATCCCATACAACCAGGAGCGCCCCGAAAACACGCGCAGTTGCGATGGTTGTTGCATTGATCCTCTAAGATGCTGGGTTACCATCAGAATTTTCATCGCTTTGTGGATCCCTATGGTTTCCTATGGAACCGCACTCCATAGAAACTGAGGCAACTCCCTTGGTCAAGTCCTTTTCCGAGGTGCTGGATGTGCAGCAAGGCAGGTGGACAATGCTCGTCTGGCTCGCGAGCCTGGGAAGGCAAGTGCGAGGTTGGGGGCCGACGATGGCACAAAAACAATCAGCAACCAAAGGAAAATACAACCCGCAACACCTTGGTTGTTCACAAATGCCATGGCTGATATCTAATCAATCAAGAGTGGATCCATCGAAGAGGACTTCTCATGGTGACAAGGCTAGCAGGTTGGGAATTGCCTACCACTGATATACTTGCGTCAATTCAATGAATTAACATCACCAAGATTCACAGAAAGTTTTGCATTTTCAGCATACAAATTCACAGCAAGCATTGACATGACAATTAGTTGGACCAAGTCAAACACAGGGTACCCAAACCCAAAAATATGATCCCTCTTGACAGCATGTTGTCATCATTGCCACCGCAGGTGCGAAACGAAACAATGCGAACCCGAACCATCCAAAACCGACACTGTCGGAGACACGTCACATATGCAAGCGTGTGCTTCTTGGTAGAGGGGGGTGGAATCTCTAGAAGTTCCAACCACCAGTCAACCTTTGATCCTCTGTCGGGAATGCACTTGATGTTCAAGTGAGATACCTGACAAATGCTGATAGCGTTAACTAAGCTGTCCATATGCTGCCAGCTGCTTCCCCAATGCTGATCTCGGTCTCCAAGGAGCTGTGAATCTTCACGAAAGCCTTTGGCAGCCACTCCTCCAACTCGTATATCAACTTGCTTAGTTTTTTGGACTTGGCAACGGCTAGGCTTCCCTGGACCTCAGGACGTTTCAGTGGGGCCGCATGGCCCCTTAAGGAAATCAATGTTTGTCTGTGCCGGTGCTTGCCAATTTTGCTATGGCAATTTGGTTGAAGACGATCTAGTCAATTGAGAAGGTTTTTGTCTAGAGAAGAGTTTGTCTTATCATTCCACGCCATGAACTAACGTGTATAAAGTATAAAGGAAAGTTGGCTGACCAATTACAAATCAAATCAAGCTAGTAATTACAGTATATGTAATTATCCAACAGCAACACCGGTTCTCCTTTTTGTACTTCAAACAGTCTTAACCGCAAGTTCTCTACCAGATTCAGATACAGCAGTATGATGAGTTCAAGCAAACACGCAAAGAAAGTCTTCAACTGGAAGCGAAAGAAACGCAAGCTGCCAAAGAAGCTGCTGTCCGGCTAACCTTGCGGGTAAAACGGCTATTTTTTTCTTAGAAAGGATGCCCCGGTTGAAAGTTTTGCACGCCCAATAAACAACTCCGCCTTCCCAGGCGGATCCACCAATAAACCAACTCTTATTTTGCCTGGTGCAGGGGTAAGTTCCAGCAAAGAGTTTTTCTATGTGCTATCTACCGAAGGGATGTAGGCAGGAGGTTGTTGTTGCGTAGCTAGCAGCTAACACTTTTGCAAAGCATTCAAAACCAGCAAGCAGGATTGGTTCGAAACCACTATCACTCCGGCTCACGGCCGGCAGGATCCACAAATGACTTCCACGAACCCCAGAGACGAATCTCTAAATTGATGGCCCATGAGGGGGGGCGAAAACATCGATACAGAGATAGAGACTGAACTGCCTTGAATGAATCACATGCTGGATAATTTGATAGGATTCCCAAAAACTATACCAGAGCTAGGATTCCCAAAGAAACTCATATTTGATGAATTCTGCACGCGTAAGCTGCCAAGTGACCCAACCATTCGGACCCCAGATGTGTCCCACCATGAAGCTCGGATGAACGGAATGTTGTAGTGCCACTTCCCGCAGAGTGTTTTGGCACAAAATAAATTGCGACATCTTGTCCGACCTTGGAAGCAGATCTTTGTGTCATCTTTGTTTGCTGTTTTTTGCTGTTGAATCCTGAGCGGTTGCATTCTGACCATGAATCATCTCCGAATGCGGTGATGATGATGAAAGGCGTCTGTTTGTGCGTGTGCGCATTTAATGTTGAAAATGAAAATGTAAGACCATGTTTTTGTGAAAATAAAAAACACATATACAGTCATATACATACAAACCTGCTTGGGACACCGTGGGACTGTGTGAATATCAAATTCCAAATCAAAACACATAGCGCAGCGTTCCAAAATGATTGGCTGAATTTGGCAGAGCATCCAATTGGACTATTGCATCTTGTGATTTATGGTATAATGATGCGCTGGATATCCAGTACTGCATTCCTAGCCACGGAGATGCTAAAGTCATTTTCACATGAGAACCACCACTGTTCGGGATGCGCGAACGGTCATTGGTTTGCAAGTCTGCATGCGTCTCTCCGGTGAAGACGGTGGCTCGAAGTTTCTCTAACCATCTACAGTAACCCCTGCCAGTGCTATCCCCTCCCCCTAGAATTCACTCCCCAGGGATCTTGGCGAAGCGAATCAATATGAGCCAGTGCCAGGTGGGCACCGGGAGAAGGATACCAATTAGATTGTTCTTTCTATTTTTGACACCCGCAGCAGTTGTGGACATCCCACTGGTATCACTGATGGCGGTCGGTGCCACCAGGCCAGCCGTTACGACGTGCGAGCAGCGGGGAATGGGGCCCCGCGGCCCAGAAGAAATTGCTGAGTCTGATGATATCCTGTCAGCGTTCTTTCCAAAATTGTCCTCAGGAAACCAGCTGCATTTTTGCCGAGGCACAATTTTGGGTAGAGATCTTGCTTCTCCATCCAATCCTTAGCAGGGTCGCGCTCTTGGTTTCAGAAAGTGATCCAGTCCGTTCCCCAACTGCGGGGGGAAATGTTCATCGAATATGCAAGGCATGTTTGCCTCCAGGGGAACCATTTCATTCATCTGGAATGAGGTCTGCCAACAATCAGCCTCGGAAGCGATGGACCCCACTTGATTTGGCAGGGATCTCCAGGGCATCACCGATCTCCAGGGCATCACCGATCGCCGTTATGCTTGGCTACTCCCAGAGATCATCTTTGACAGGGATGTCATGCACTTGGACACATGAACCATCAATGTTGGTGAGAAAAATGGCACAGCTCATACAGAATGCATATCCGCACCAATGGGATTTCATGGGAATTCGTGGGAATGCATATAGAAATAGATAGCAACCCATCTTTTTATCCTTTGTTGATCAATCAGAGCTGTTGTTTCCTCGTATGGCCAGTCTTATTTCAAGCGCAAGTTTCAGCCTCAACAATTGGACCAAAACTTTGGTCCTTCCTCGTTATCGTTGGTTTCTTGCTTGCTCGAATCTCCATCTTGCAAGCCACCCTTCACGCATCATGGCAACCCTATAGGCGATATAAACTAGACACAACTACTAGGGGCCATCCTTTCGAAATTCGGCAGCGGTGCATCCTCAAGTGGCAATTGCAGCCTGTGGAAAAACGAAGCCCTTCACCACATGCACTGCACCAAGCTTCGTTGAGGTCCTCGAGATGCAAAAAGGACTTCTCAAAGGACATTTCTGGAAGCAGCTCTCGCGGTTTCGTGGCGCACCTCCCAACATGTCCACCCTCCAAGGAGGGCAGGCTATGGTACCCAGCAAGAAAAAAATCAATACCATTTCCTACATCCCTACATGATCCGACATACAAGCACCAAACCCTGGATTTTGGGCCTGGCAAAGATCCGTGACAAGGAACACGACCGGCTGACTGGAGGGAGTTCTGTCAAGAAATACCTGAACGCGGAGGAACGAGTAATTTTCATGTGCGCATTGGGTCTCACCCACTTCCTTTTCCTCAAAAACATGGCACTTGAGCAAAAGGGGACACCAGGAAATCATTTATGATTCAAACACAAGCGTTGAAGGACAAGAAATGAGAGGCCTAGTGCTGGCACACGCCAGCCACAACAGCCAACAAGATGCTGATTCTTGGCTGTCGGGGATCCAATTCTTCCATGCATGGATATCTGCATGTATGTCTCCATGGGTATACGGTATATGGGTGACTTGTGCGAATCTAAACGAGTTTCATCTACTTCCCATCTAACTTATAGTCGTTGTAGTTACCATGTTAAATGCAGCCCAGTTATTTGTGGATTTTGGTGGGAAATGTCTCACCGACACTTTCTGCTGTCGGTCCCTCTTTCGAATTATTGTGCCAGTGCCCAGAACAGAGTCAGTAAATATCGAAAAAAACGCTTCAAGAGTCAGCCTGTTTGAACATATGCAAGGGAACTTTTCCTGTTGGATCAGTTTGGGGGAAGTGCACTGAAATCATGGGGTGGATCACAGAAACAGCTCCTTCTGTGCATCCAGGAGACTCATCCGTCCACATGCCGGATCCATACAGCTTCTGATCTTGCAGCGCGCCCGCCACCATGAAGCAAATCAACACAACCTAGCAAAAGGGAGCCGCCTCTCTGGGTTGGGGTGGTTTGCACCAGCCAGCAGGTGACTTTGTGCTGTGCCACTTGATGATGGGATTGACGATGAGCCTGCTGCTGATGACAGGGCCTGATGACTGTCTTGGGGGCAGCCTTCGTCAGGTTTCCGCATGATGTTCCCCCTATATACAAACAATGCAATGAACATAGCATTATGATCATTATGAATGAACTGTAGTCACTTACGCGGGTTGTGCAAAGCCCAAGTAACGAGCAAAAGCCAAAGAAGTAGCGCAGGCGGCCGGCGGAACCACCATGGATTCCGGAGAATCTCCTCCAACTGTTGAGCTCGGGGGGGCAGCCTAGCCTAACTCTTTGCTGCTGGTGTTTTGTCCGATAAAGTTGATGGGCTACCAGCACAGTTCTGAACAAAATGGTTTGAATGGTTTTGTATGGTTTTGTGGGTGAAACCAAGCATGAACATCTTCCAACCATGCTGTGTGCACTGGTTCCTTTGTCATTTGCCACTTCGATTGAAAGGAACAACAGTAGGCCGATAGGGAACAATCCATGTGGAGGACATTGCCCACCAGGACTATTGCCCACCTACAGGATCTTACAGTGGGCAATTTAGGAGCCATGTCCGGGTAGGAGACACCCTGGCTGTGCCCGCACCAGCACCGTTTCTTGGCCGCAGCCATCTTAGGTGAAGCTTCACGCACAACACAGGGCTTTACTCGATTTTCCCTGTGTCGGTGCAACGAGCGAAAGGGCTATACAGCACACTCACTAAGCGGCTAAAAATCTGAATAATTAGTTCGGGTGGGCATGCTTTGAGATGGATGATTTATCAAACAATCCGCTCCATGGAGGTTTTCAAACATTGAATGCAGAAATACCAACTGTGTGACTTTCATAGCAGCCCAACATGAGCCCTGACCTGCTCCCCTGTGTAAACGCTCAATGGGTGCTGAAAAGGTAGGATTATAGCGTGTCATATACTCAATGCCATGAGCAACACATTTGATATCTACAGTACTCCTGCTCGCTTTCTAGTCAACACGGAATCTACGGCAATTAATTACCGATCAAGTGTTTGCCAAAAGAAGGCCCCTGTCCCTGCTTTGTCATGCAGCAGTAGGTTTTCCTCCAACCCGTCTCGCGACAGGACATTGACATTGGTACCTGAGCCAGTTTTGACGCAGTTCGTGCTTGAAGGATCTTGAAAGTTCTTCCTAGTTGGTACTCGTAGCCATGGGTTGCTACTGGGGTGACGCGGTGGTTCCACAAAATCTGGCGTAAAATCTCCTTGTAGGAAGCGTTCAGGTCGAAGATCATCATTATCTGCTTTGGCAATCTAAACAGCAGAGCGTCCATAAATGTCCCTTGCTCTACTGGTCATTTGGCAGTCGCCTAGGTCTCTCTTCGTCTATCCTGCAGGCTTTCACATGCTTTAGAATTCGGAGGACCATTGTGAAGTTGCATGGTGAAAACAGGGCAAAGGCATCTGTAGCAGTTCCAGTCTCTACTCCAAATAGGATCCTCCTCTGGTGCTCCCCTGTCACCTGGATCCCCTTGAATATTCAAACAAACCAGCCCCATCAACACTTAAGGCTGAATAAAATGAAGGAGGCTCTAGACCTCCTCTGGAATCAGCTTATTGCCACACTACCTGGTGTGATGTGAATAAACAGGTAAGCATCCCAGGTCAAGACCCATGGATCCAAGCCAGGCACGTGGGATCCAAGGGGTCCCACGTCATGATGCCCAATTTCCTCGGTATGAGGTATTCATTTTCTTTTTTTCATGTTTTTTCATTTTCTTTTATCTGACAACCAAAATCATGATGTATATTGTGTTAACCAGATGGGCGAAATGAAGTTCAAAGATACTGATCTGTGGCAAAGGGGTGGGACACGTAGTATTTGATTCACCGTGGTTGGCTGGCATGTTGGCTCACAAGATCTCACCATGTACGAGGTACAGTATATTTACGTGTTCACAAAATCATCATTATCATAATCAAAGAGTATCTTGTCTTCGCCAGATTGGCTGCATGAAATTAAGAGGTGTTCAGGTATTGTCGCGCATCAAAGGCCTGGGGCTCAAGACATTTTATTCACCCCAGTTGGCTAGCATCTGGCTCACAAGGCATGAAGTGAATTCACGTTTTTCATGAATCATCACTCTCATAATCATAACATGTATTGTGTTCACCAGATGAACTGAATAAAATTCAGAGCTATTGGGGCATTGACTTTCATCTGTGGCAAAGGGCTGGGCTCAAGACATTTTATTCACCCCAGTTGGCTAGCATCTGGCTCACAAGGCATGAAGTGAATTCACGTTTTTCATGAATCATCACTCTCATAATCATAACATGTATTGTGTTCACCAAATGAACTGAATAAGATTCAGAGGTATTGCAGCATTGACACCCATCTGTGGCAGAGGCGTGGGGTTCTAAACATTCTCTTTACCTTGGTTGGCTATCATGCTGGCTATAAGTTATCGAAGAACCCACTGAATAAACCAAGGTAACCAGGCTCCAAAGTGAATAAAAACGATTGAATAAAATACTAGGGGTTCCAGCCTACAAGGTACAGGGGGGCCTAATTACCTAAGTCATCTGATTGAATATTCTACCATTTTAATCACTTGAATTTTTCAAGGGTACCAACCTTTGTGTCAGGGTACCATCCCAAGGTGGCTTTTTTTTTTGAATATGTGAGGACCTCTAGGATCTAGGATCTCAGCCAAAGCACCCTTAGGGTATAAATAGGAATCACACATGTCGACACTATGGATGGGTCATAATATGTCCAAATCCAGGCCAGTAGCCTGGGGTTCACATCTGAACATTTTTGTCTGCGGGGAGTCCACGGCTTGCCCTCCACAAGTTCAATATGTTCAGATTGCAGAAATGGTTTGAACATTCCAAGTTGATGTCTCTACCGCCATTTGGATGATTGGACAATATGGATGAAGTTTCGGTTGCTTTGAAAAACAACCCGAAATGCTAAATGTTCATAGCTTAGATTTGGCAATTGCAGATCACTTTGGGCTTAGCAACTCAAGCCGGATCGATTTAGTCATGGATCACCCAGCTTTGATGCCTGATGAATGATGTATCACACAAAATAGCTTTGGAAAACATGTCGTAGGGCTTCAAAGAAAAGGTAAACAGCTGCTGTTGACGTGATGTTTCAAGTTCCTCAGTGACACAACTGTACCATGGCCCGATCAGCAATCCGAAAGGCAATCCAGAAGGAGATCCAAGAAGGCACCGAAGATCGAGAGGTGAGTGGTGGCACACCAAAGTCCAGTCATGTTTTCCTGTGCAGAAGTCCGAAGAGGTTGCACTCAGGGCTCATATGGTGCATGTCATATAATGGATAATCACAGCAATCACAAAGAATGGCCAGCTGTTCATCACGGGTAAGTGGTTACAGCCACGGCTCATATGCTGCATATGGTGGATAATCACAGAAATCACTAAGAATGGCCAGCTGTTCATCACGGGTTAGTCACCAGCACCGTCCTTGGTTGGTTGCGCTAGGAAGACAAATCAAACCAGGATCCACTTGGTTATTCTCGATGGATTTTCAACCGTCTATTTGGATGATTCTTGCTTGTCAATGACCACGAAACCCATGGGTGGTGGCTATCCTTATGATTGTGCGACCAGACCAGTAAAAAAAAACAAGAAAGCAGTTCAGTATTGGTTGGTTGCATTGCCACTGTTTACGCGTTGGAACATTTGGAACCTATTCATACGTTGATGTGATGCCAAATGGCATTCTGGCTGGTCATAACTGTTTTTGATTGTTTTTGGATAGTGCTCCCAAGGGTGAACAATGCCTGCAAAAGGGGGGCTTTACACAGATACTTAGCATGACAAACATTTTGCTTTGATCCCAAAAAAAATTGTGTTTTGTCATTCTGGAGACTCAATCTGGTGCTTCATGGTTGGGGATTGCCAAGCGCACATGGTGAATATTACCTCTGGATAGTGGCTGATGGCTTGTGAAGGTTTGATAAAAACGCAGCAAAGAAAGTTCGACCGCTAACACCCACTAGCCAGGAACCAATAACCAATGGTGAATCAAATATTGATTGTACCAATTCAACCATTTCAATTCAGGATTATCATCATGTTCAGGTCGTGCCTTTCCGCTTTTGCTGCTGCTCACCTGATGATTTACCATGAGATGCGCCCAGTTTGATTGTGGAAAATCAATTTCTCCAGATCGTTACGTCCCCTGTGCCAAAGGGGAAAGACCAACAACATAATGGCGCATCCACATTCATAAACGATCCCCCAGTTTGAGCTGGCGATCCCCACGAGGGGCATTGATCCGACATGATCCAAGATCTCCAAACCAAGCGTCGCCAAAGAACTCCCGCAGCTCCTCCTGGGAAGCCAGTCGAATGCCTTCCTGGGACCACGTGTCTCCATCCAAAAAGGCGCACCGCAACGAGGCGTTGGGCGTCACTGCGTCCGACAGCCGGACGTAGATCGGAGTGGCCACGGTGACCTTCACGGAGGTGAAGTCTCCTGGGCACGTCAAGGCGGGAGGGAAGGTAGCCAACTGGGCTCCGCTTGTGGTTCACATGGGTCATTACATGTCATTACCAACCGGCTCAGTGGTACTGACCAACCTAACCCAAAAATGGATAGGAGAACACTCCAGTAAGGCTACGTTTGTTTTCGAATCTTCTTTTGAATTTGTGCGTGCACAAACTAAACTGGCCACAGGCTATTGACTCTTGATCGACCGCCAGATCAATCGAGTGTTCGTTGTTGATTTCTGCAATGGACTCGTGGGATTTCCTACCTGGTCCTTGGATACAGCTAATAGCAATACACGCTCATCAGTTTGGGAAATGCTTACTCATACTCCATGCCTTTGGCTATCTGAGAAATCTGACTGAACGCGCACGGTAAAAAACATGTATAAATGTTCAACATTGTTCAATCCCGTTTAACAAACTTGTTTTGGGTCTGCTATCTTAAGAGTGCACCATGTCAGGGATGCAAGGCATCATTGCCCTTCATTGTGACTGATCTTTGCAGCTGGCAAAGTCTTTACACAGTGGGAATTCTGCAAAATCAGAAGCCAATGTGAATTATCCTACATTAAGCAAACCGGCCGAATTCAATCACTAGGAAAAGCATCGTCTGTGCCAAAACGATCTAAAACTATCTCAGCCTTCCATCTTCTGAGTCACCCGGCACCCTCCGGTGGCAGGGCCCAGAACCCAGGACTCCTAAATTGATTAAGGAAACATCCACGGCATCGACCACGGACATCCAGCTGTGCCCTTCACTTGTACTGGTCGTCCCAGCGCCCAATGCCATGGTGTGGTTGCCTTTGCAAAGAGATTCAGGGTGAGCAGTTCCCCACACAAATGATGACACAACGATCTGCAGATTGTCAATGATGAGGGTTATCATGATGGTAATGATTAGTATCGCATGACGGTTTACCAACAAGAATAGAGAGAGAGAGAGAGAAAGAGAAAGGGGGTAACACGAAAAATATGGAGGTGTAAATGTAGTTTTGCAAATTTTACGGATATTGTATGATTTATAAAAACATGGTATATCTCCGTGTGATGCAAGCACCAGGTAAAGAACCAGAGTATTCCCACAGCACCCACAATTATCCTAGCACTCAACGAGACTCAACGACTTTGCGACTGGCTCAGAATCCGAAAGCGACCCCAGCCACCCATGACCTTCGAAGCTGGTCGTCACCAAGGCTGTGCCGGGAGCAAGCTCCATGACCTGCTGTGGGAGTGGCCATGTGGGTTCGGATTTTTTGCTTCATCTTCGACTCAGTCTCTTTTCTTATTGTTTCTCATTCTCCCCAAGTTCAATGCAAAAATATGCAAAAACTTCAGAACTGTCATCTGAATTGTCCAAAAGTTACTGCATCATGTACGTCTTCGCTTGCACTTGCCGTGGGAGTCTGAGAACCTACGAGTACCATTTTGGTTTCACGTTCGAATGCTTTTGCAGCTCGCAGTGGGAAAATTGTGCGTTGAATTTGAAACCCATGGTCTGCAGCTCGCCGGACACCTCGGCTGGCAGAATGGCCCCGGCAGGACTCTCTTCAAGGATGACGAACACAAAATCGCTGGCGTTCTCTTCCAAGATGTTCGGCAACCTGAGCTGACCGAAACTGAGAGGTAGGATCTGCATTGGAGGCTCTTGGACAATAAGGGCCAAGGCTCACATTTCCCATCGCAATGTCCTCGGGTAAAAGCATAGTTACGCCACCTCGCTACACTTTCGGACACCTATAAATATATAAATTATCGCAACATATCGCAGCCTCATTTAAGCTCGACGCGAAAAGCAAGGGCCGCAAATCCGGGATGTGTTTAAGTGTGTCTTTGCCTCACATTCTGCGAGCTTGATGACAGGAATCTTTGGTTGAATTTGGGAGGGCCGGTCAGGTGAGTAAGCATTACCCAAATCAACCACAGAAATTCACACTTCCGGATCCTTTGTTGAGACGGATTATATAGTGACAATTTAATTGCGCAGGGATATTAATGATTTTGGCCATCAACAAATATCAATAATACCAAACTTGTTCATTTTTGTGGTGCCAAGCTCGTGGACGATCCCTCCCAAAAAAATGCGAGAGCGATGAACTGCTCGAAATCAAACTTTCAGTTACTGCCAAATTCATGACGGCAATGAGCATCATAACTTTGACATGACTGCTTGTCGCTCACCATCGAAAAGTTGAAACGTTGAAACTGCATTTTAACGTTCTTGTTCTTATTGTGATGTTTCTGAATCAAAAAACCAAATTAATTTGTAGCATCAGTTTCGAAAACTTGAAACGTGGGCGGCCTCCGAGGTTTCCACACTTTTTCTGCAATGATTGCCCTTTGATAGTAGCCATTTAATCAACAAGGACCCCGTGTTGCAGCCCAATTCAGCCGTTTCCCGCTGTCGTTTCGAGCCACCTGGTTGCCGTCATGGTTCCGAGAGGGGATGCAGACACCACAGAGGCAAGCATCGTGTGGTTGCTGAGCAGGTCACCTGGGAACCCAAGCCCACCGGTTGAGATGGGGTCAGTCGACTTGGGAAAAGCATACCCCGAACTTGTGGAGTTGGTCAGGGGCGTTCCTGTGCCGGCGCGCCAGCAACCTTCAAGTTAGAGGAGGTGGCAATTGATGTTGTTTCTCAGTGCCCATCAAACAGCACAAAGCTGCGGGGAGAAACAGCACATGCAACGTCAGCAGTCAAACGCTTTATAAATCAATTCCGTTCATTCCTGCCACATGAGGATCTGAGACCGAATATATGTTAAAACCCATGCGTCCGAGCATCATCCATATGCCAAAAGCATGAACTATTTTTGATTTTCGGCCACGTCGCCAAACCAAACGCTGGCGCTACCATGAAGAAAGAGAAAACCGTGTGTTCAACCAACATTCACACTCAGAGATCAATGCTGATTTCACAATCTACACTGAACGGAACCTCCCCCAAAAAAAATGCTTAGCATAATGGTCGTTGACTTCATCCAAAATAATATGTCCAAAACTGTTTGTGTTCTGCGAATCTTCGCACTGAAGATTCCTGCAACCCTGATGGAACCAGCTCTGTACTTAGGCTTGCACACAACAGGCATCCTTCCATGACACCAAGATCAACCTGGAGTGACCACCAATGCAATAAGCGTTTTGGAGAAAGGGGCGGCCAGCAGACCAGAAGCGAATCGTGCAAGCCGCCACATTGCAATGGCATGGTCATGGCCAACCTTCCTACTTCGAACTTCCTGGGGGACATCAAGTGGCACACCGTCGGTTATTCCGCAAAGACATGCTGGCTGAGCATGTGGCTGATCCACAGTCTGCTTCCCAAAAAACATGTGAATTATTACGGAACCATAATCAACTAATAATCAACCCATTTGCATAATCAACCATTATCAACGATTATCAACTATAATCAACCCAGTATCAACCCATTTCCAACCATTACAAAGGTTCACAAGGACCATCGACCACGGAGCTGTGGCTGCCAAATGGCTTAGCAAGGCCTCCCTTGCCTGCTCCAACTCCAGGAAAATCTCCATCTCCAAAGTTGCTTGGGAAGTTTCCTGGGCACCGGGACACAAGGCTTCCATCAACGGGGAACATGCCTGGTCAGCCAACAGCCACAGAGGCGTCCATGATCAGTTGAAGCTTTTGACCATCATGACTTCGGCACTTGATGTTACTTTAATTCTTAGCCACTACAACATTAACATCAAAGAATCAATTCATCATAAATTCATGTTACTTTAATTCAATTCATCATGGGCCCTTTTCGTCTCAATGAAAGGAATTGCAGCACAGCAGTGATGACCAGTGGTAAAGCCTAAGTCTGAGAATTGCGAAAAAATGTAGAGAAGTACCAATGGCATAGAAAACAAAAAATACACAAGATTGCAAACACTTCAGGCGCAGGGGATGCTCACCTGCGCCCAGAAATCCAGCCCGAATGAATCCATGAAGCTAAAACCCTTCCCTACAAAACTCCGGTACCACTAATTACGAATGGTGCTGCCACTACCAGTACAATGTACCAAACTCACCAATACTCTGTTGAGATCCTCACAGTGATCTGCACTATTCTCACTTTGGATTGTGAGCTATTAGAAGTGCTGTTAGACATCCAGCCCCTGAACCATTGCATGAAACAAATCTAGAAAGGGTGGCAGGCTCCCGAAATATTGCTGGGCACACCGGACCAGCACAAATGCTCATCCATCTTTGTCTGGCCTTCCTGAATTCATGGTTTTCCATCATTGCTGTCCTTCTTTGTGTCCTATTCCTTCCGAAAATCATAAACGGAAAGCAGCCGAAGCGAACGAACAAGCGGCAACAGAATTGTCAAAGGGCGAAATCAAGAACAAGGGAGAAGCGTCAATAAGAATGTAAACACAAAGAACCTAACAAACATATACAAAAATCACAACACACAGGCCCCAAATGATCTTCAAACGTAGAGCATCACATGCACCTACCCAATCCGATCACGATATCGTTCAGAACATCTTCTGTATTTATCTGCATTTGCTTTCCAAACACTCCAGGTGGGCAACAGCAAACTTGAACTGAAGCATGAACGTGCCATTGAACCAGCATGAACATATGAACAAGTTTCCGTCACTGAAGTCGTTCTCGAAGTGGATGAGGCCATGACAGTTGGAGAGCTGTGGGTGCTACTTGTAGTGCTAGAAAGAGGGCTGGAAGCCGCGGCAGCACTCGAAGTGCTGGTGCGAGTGCGCCAAGTGCTGCTCAAAGAACTGCTAAGCGAAGAGCTGCTCATGGAAATGCTGGAACTGCTGATGGTTGCAGTGCTAGTCAAAGAACTCCGGCTAGTGGAAGTGCTGCTAGTTGAAGCACTGCTGCTAGTGGTGCGGGTTGAAGTGCTGCTGGTTCTACTGGAAGAACTGCTGCTGGAAGTAGTTCTAGTGGAAGAACTGCTGCTGGAAGTAGTGCTAGTTGAAGAACCGCTGCTGGAAGTAGTGCTGGTGGAAGAAGTGCTGGTTGAAGAACTGCTGCTGGAAGTAGTGCTAGTTGAAGAACTGCTGCTGAGGGTGCTGGTTAGGCTGGTGGAAGAACTGGAAGAGCTGCTAACTGAAGAACTGCTGCTGGTGCTGGAAGTGCTGATAGAAGTGCTAGTGCTGCTACCGGTGGTGGAAGTCGACGTCGCGGACGACAGTTCTACATGGAATGACTCGTCAAACGCGACCTCGGCTCATCACATCTCAGTGCACCAACCCGTCAAGCCACATCAAGACATGCCAAGCCTAGACTTCCCCAAGCTAGCTCGAACCCAGAACATACCCAGGACAGCATCAGCTGAGGCTCTGTCTTGAACACTGCCACACTGGATCTTAACGTCCCCCACTGGTAACAAAAGTACAATCCACTGAGAACATACCAAAGGCATCCAAAAGCCTAGTAAGGCAATCAAAAAGTTGAACCCAGCAGCTATGCTCACTTCTTCTGCTTCCTGGTCTCGCGTAGCTAGGCACCATTCCCGAGAGATCTTGAGTTTGAGGTTCCAAACGTCGAATTCCAAGCCTCCTTAGAAACAAACCGGCCGGAAATGTCGGAAATGTGCGTGGAAATGTCCAACTGGCTTGACCGCATGTCCTTAATACTCTTCAAGTTCTACAGTATTATGTGTCCTTGAGCCGTGGGGATGAATGAACTCGAGAGCTGTTCAATTTGTGTGCAGCTGATTCAATGGACGTCATTCCAATTCAGTTCAGGTCTTGATCCTGATCAGGCAGTGCTTGTTGCTTAAGGTTAGGGGTTGTGAACTTGACATCCAAATTTCACAATCAACGAAAATCGTCAGACCAGTCTCCCCTTTAGAACTTCCAATCGCCCAAGCCTTCCCCCAATTGAGCAATCATCTAGCCAGGTTTCCATCCAGGGTTTCTCAATTCTAACTCAATCTGTCACAAGACAAGACGTATCTACAGATATGAGAAAGCGCAAAACTATCAAAATGTTCTAAGCCAAGGTGAGTTTTCCCACACTGGACAGGATGTCCAAACTGCTCAGGATCCATGGAACGTCTGTGCCGTACGAAACGTGGCTCTCATCTGTCAAGGACAGCGTGATGGTCTGCCATTTGCCGACAGACACGGTATAGAGGCTAGCAATGTCCGTCACCTGGAGATGCAAAGGTGACGAAACCCAAGCTGGAACGGCTCACTTTGGATACCGAAAAAAATGTGCCGTGGGTCGCTAAAATGCCTTATTCTGTACACCTTACTGTTTAATTACTACCGAAGAGCTGATCTGAGATGGATGGAAAGGACCATAGGTGGCACCACGTCGTGTAAAAATAGCCATTCCTGATGTCTCTCCAATTTCTCCCTCCGCCATCCCCCTTGCATCAGCACATCCAGACCCACTGCCGCTCGGCAACCGTAAAAAATCCACCATTTGCACCAACGAAACGGAGAGAGTCCAAGCACTCTTCTTGAGCACAGTTCAGCAAGATCTCCAACATTGTGTCATCCTGTGGGCAAAGAACGCTGTCCATTGTTTTTCCATGTTTGTCCCCTGCAGCAATGAAAAAGGCACAGCTAATATGGTATTAAATCCGGTTTGAAGATTGTGTTATGATTGGGAAGCCACCGATAATGATCCTGTTGATCTTGATGCTTTGCAATGATAATTCTCAAAGGGCATCCTCCTCCGCTTGGAACAAATATCAATTTCTCCAGGGTTCACAGGAGATTCTTCCAAGTGCCCGCTGGGAGGTGGCACTGGCGTCAGGTCCCACCTTGAAGACCCAGCCAGCCGAGTTGGTATAGATGAAGTCAGTGATATCTACCTGTATACTCTGGAACACGAAGATAGAAAATATTCCACATCTTTTCAAATAGAAGATTCCAAAGTGGGGTGTTCCAAATATAAGGGATGGGACAGGATGAACTCAACCTGTGCACACAATCTCGCCTGGCACAGGAAGACCCAAATTTCAACAAATTTGCCAGGTTATTTCCTAGCATCTGCCGCTTGCCAGTTCCAAGATGAAGAAATGCACCCAAACCATTAACAATGGGTAATAACATGAACGAACTATGATCATGGTGAAGAGTGGTTATAAGAAATTGTGATTCACCACTTGACCATTGACTGTGAGTGGTGAAACACAAGCAAGCTTGGCAGGAAAGCATAGTTCTTACCCATTTCCTTGTCTGGAAACTACCGTGGGGAACCTGTATCCGCGACCGCACCGTCGACATGACAGGGACACGCCCGGAACCTCCCAGGAGTCACCAGGCGAGCAATTCCACAGTCTGTCTGGATCTGCTTGGCATATTCAAAGGAGAAAGCCAGCATTGAGAGAAAAAACAAAAATGATGGAAGATAGCATTTTAAATGCTAGTGAACCAGTGAATGAACATCCTTGAATATCATTTGGACGTGCCAGCTATTCAAAATCGTGCCAGCTATTCAAAATGAACATCTTGCTTGGTGAGGTGTTGGTCTTCTCCCGGAAGCCAGCGTACCATGCCCAGTTGCAGAGGCAAGATCAAAGCTTTCAGTGCCGCCAGCCGTGCCAAAGCTGGCTTCCAACAGGTCACTCGAGATTTGCTGTTGGTATACTGCATTAGAGACCTTGGGCAGGGAACTACGACACCAACCACAGCTGTACAAACATAAGCGCAGCACAACCACAAGCCCAGAAGCAACAATAACACCAATAACTCCAAAGCAGCATAATACAACTGGAACAAGCAACCTGCACAAAATCACACAACTACCACCAACTAGCGGCAATGTGCGCCGGCGACGATGATGACAAAAACGGAAAAAATCAATACATCGAATACTGGAACTATCATGAATGCTGCTTCTACTTGTGATACTCTCCCGCCGCTACTACTACTTCTGGTACTGCTGCCGCATGCTGCCGCTGTCATGGCTTTGCTGCTGCCGTTGCGATAGTAATCATTGACCAATACTAATCTATTGGATGATGAAAATCTATTTCCCAAAAACAAAATTAATAGATGTAATCGTAATCTGCTAGTAATCATTTACCCGGCAAATCATCATAATCTCAACCATTTTTGGTACAAGTATGGCTTGCTGTTTTGAGAAACGCCGAGGAACTCCTTTGTAGGGCTCTTCCAGCAGGAACTGCACACCTGGGCCCAGTGCGCTTGATCCTCCAGCTGCACAGATATCTGGCGGGTGGTTGAACCACCTATGGGGGATCCATAGATCCATAGATCACCAGCAGGTTGGTGGTTGAACTACCTGTATGAAAAATATTGGTCAACCAACAGTTTGTTAACAATTGCTACGGAAAATTAAATATGTTGAAAACCAAGCAGATATTAACATGATGATCTATGATCTGATCCCACTGCCTCGAAGGGAGCGTATTGGCAATTCCAAATTACATGGAGAAATTGCAGCACAGTCGCCATCAAAACATCCGAAATGTCGGTCCAGCAAGGTCACCAAACAAGCATGATACGTTTCACCGTTGTAGCTTTTTGTCCTTTTCATTTGAGGTGAATAGTTGATGACCAAATTCAAAAAACTCCTTCCATAGTGGAGTGTTCCTACATGATATGGGCTCACATGACATTGAAAGGAGCAAATAAGATATGATCTAATCTAAGGCATGTTCGATCATTTCTGTATGCATTGCCAAATTGCATTGCATTGTTCAACTGTGGTTGTATAATGCTTCACAATTGCATTGTTTTTGATTGCATCGCTTTTTCGCAGGGTTTCAATAATGTAAATATACAAATGTTAACATCACCATCTATGATCTACAGAATCCTACTCATACATACATACATACATACATACATACATACATACATACATACATACATACATACATGTTCATATCATTCTGTAAATTTCTGTAACCTTTCATCATTTTTCATCCTCGTCCCAGTGGCTTAAGGCAGAGACCGCGACATAACGGAGACGAAGCCAGCCACCTTCAGCCTGGCGATTGGTGTTGATGCTTGCCTTGGTGGAGCCACGGCGCTGTGACAGCTGCGAGTTTGCTGTGAAAG
The DNA here is from genome assembly GCA_009767595.1 of Symbiodinium kawagutii. Lineage (NCBI taxonomy): Eukaryota > Dinophyceae > Suessiales > Symbiodiniaceae > Symbiodinium > Symbiodinium kawagutii. The sequence goes on along the minus strand of VSDK01019242.1, from coordinate 262,479 downwards.
GAGGGACATAGAGAGACTGTCCTGGCAATCACGTGCCATCACGTGCCTCAAATATCATGTGCTTTGCCTTTTCATAGGCAGTAGAGGCATCTCTTCGAAGTTTGAAGAAAAACTGCTCTTCCCAAGCCTTCCGTTTTCTTAGGGATCTTAGGGGTTTGAAGTCAGAGATTTCCTTAAATCTGTAATTTGCATCAATTTGCTCAGTGCTCTCTGCATCTGCTCTGTGATCATCTTCTGCTTCTGTTTGTATCACCTGGTTGGTCATGTTCGGATCCTGTCCTGGCAACGTGTCCAAACTGTCTTCCTCTGGTCTCATCTGGTTTCAGTTTTGCCTGACGTCTGCAGGAGCCTGCAGGCGCGGGCCTCGTCAAGCCATTGGCTTTCTCTCTCTCTCTCTCTCGTTTTTGTTGGATAAACGGGCGCGTTTCATAGAAAATCTCCTCTGATCTGATGTGTATCCTGGCCAATCGAGGCCAAAAACGAAAAAGGTCAAAACGAACCTACAGGCACTCCTGGTTGCCCAAGTTGCCCTGTATGATATGGCAAAGATGGAGTGCCAATCAGCGCCCATGTGCATCACAGGTTCAGCACAGCAAACTGGTTTACGGAATGATGTCTCTCGTAGTTCACTCAATTGATTGCAGTTTCGATGTTTCAATGAATTCATTCATTGAATGGCTGGGTGCGCCTGACCGGTTTTCGCAGTCAGTCAGCCAGTCAATCAGTGGAATGTTTCTGCTCCAGCATCTGTCTCTGCAGCGCTGGCTTCGGCTTGGGCTCTGTGGGCTGGTTCTGCTCTCTCCCCTCTTTCTAAATGTCACTACAGTAATTACTGCTGGACAGGGCAGTATGATTATCAAACATGATCAAACTCCATGTGAGGCAAAACAAAAAATGCGAGACCCATATCCCATATCAGCATAATTAATTCGATTCATTCGATGGCAACTCAGCTATGGTTCAACTGGGCTTGTCGGTGTTTGTCATAGATCTCCCATCACCATGAATGGGTCGCGCAGCGGCCACACTGCCCAGATACCAAGACCAGTGGAGCAGAGGACTGCAGTCCGCTTGCCAGGGACACACTGGGCCAGGAGCCTAGTGCGACCCAGTTGATGCCAGCAAAATCTGAGCGGCACGATAAGCGGCTTCCGCGGATGCTACTTCAAAGGGGATGCCCCCCTGGTGTTGAGAGACCCTATCAGTTGTTCATTATAGAGACCCTACCAGTTGTTTATTATTTTAGAGACCCTACCAGTTGTTCATTATAGACTACTTGTTTCGAAAATTCTTGATACTGTGACAGGAATCGAGGAAGATCAACGAACTTCATCAGTTTACACACACTACGTATCGGTACGAAACGAGAAACGATCGTTTGTTATCATTTGTTCATAGATGTCCCCTGTGCTTGGATCGACCAGCGAGCGTTTGGCAGTTTGGCCGGATTCTCGCTTCGGGGATCGGGGTCTAGCAAACGCACCAGCCGTGGCTGGAGGAAAACTGTCTTAGCATGTTTTAACCTTTGTGAACTTTGCGCAATCTTTCTCATCTTTTGCCACCGTATCATCTAATTTCAGGCAAACCCTTTGAGGCAGCTCAAAATAGCTCAAACGCTTGCAAATCTCTCAGGCATCAAATGTCAGATGGACCTTGAAAAGCGTTCCTCAAAAACATTTGGAATGCTTGGTGATTTGACTGGTGCCACGTCTGGGTACTTTGAAATCCTTTGAGTCCTTTGAGGGACTAGCCTTGCAAGTCAACTAACAGGGTCGATATGCCCAGAAACCGCTGCTGCCGCTGACTTCACTTTTCTGTGTGAGGAAGGCAACCGTGGAACTTCCAGAGCTGCTGCATTCGCTCACCTCAAAGCTTTCATCGAAGAGCCCCAGGGACCTCGGCTAGACGAACAGTGAAGTCACCAAGGAAATGGAGATTTGTGAGTTTCTGCATCTATGAGCGTGCACATGCTTGAAAGGGGCAGAATGATTGACATTGGCAAATTTGAAATGTACAATTGTGGATTGAAAATGACTGAAAGTATGGTGCTTCTCAACTACAACAAGGTCTTCTGTAAACATCTGCAAGAAGGCCCTGCCGCACACCAACATCAACCAAAGTGACAAGAGATAATCCAAAGGTTCGCAAGGCTGGCCAGTACCGGCTACGCATTCGGAACCACACCAAACGCAGCGCGCGCCTGAAATGAGAGGCGCTGCTGCATGCACTGTAAAAGTTGTTGAAAAGGTAACAAGCAGAAATTAGCATTAGTTGATCATTAGCTAATCATCGTAGTATAATGAGTTAAGTACTAGTTAGCCAATAACCTACTCATTGGTTATAATATGTTATAATCATCAATTGACCCAGAATAAACCAACCGATTAACCACTTCATCATCTGGGAAAGCCAGGCTGAGTTCACCGAGGGTCCACCAAACATGATGCCAGGCCTGAGGCAGTCCATGATGAAAGGGCACGGCCATCGATACTGCTGAGGCACGTGGCCTTGTCGGAAATGGTAGGGCATCCAGTGACCACTGAAAGACCTCCACAGTCCTCCGCGCTTTGGACCTGGGGGCAGCGAAATGTTTGCAGCTCAACTGAGGCTTCACATGGTGACTTTTTAGCTGAACAACGTGTTCGAAACATCTGATATCATCATGACATCATCATGACATCACAACATCCCAATCCTAACCCACCGTTTTGGTGAAGCCACCGCGACCTCATCAATGTTCAGCAGCCATGGATTTACGCATCAACCAGTTATTTTTGATGGTTGAAGCTTGGAATCCCAAGACTTTATATAAAAACCTGCACTCCTGGAAGCTGCACCACGCAAATATGGTTCGGTAAAAATACTTTGTTTCGCGTGATCCCAACCATAATGTGCTAGTATCAGTCTTACATCGTTTCTGAAATATATTCTCATGATATTCTTTTTAGCTATGCCGTTCTGCCCAGCATCCACGCTTTTCTGGCAGTCTACCTGGTCTATTTTCTGACGTTCTTTCTGGCACCTGTTCTGACATTATTTCTGACCTTCATGGATTTTCTTGGGTCATCTGCGGGTTCACGATTCCCTCCCGACATCATAAACATGAAGCCATGAGGCATGGTCCCAAGCTACAGGAGGCTTGAAAGTAGTGGAAGCAAACATCTGGCGGTGGGTCCCTGTGCCCCTGGTTCCCCCACCATTAACCAGCTTGTTTTCCCTATAGTTGGCTGGGTAATAACCACCATTATTGGTTCATTAATATTGACCTATAGCCATCTGTGAACCGTCGCGTTTATTCCAAGGGGCTCGATAAAGCTTCTCTGAGCTGTAATACAGGTTTGATCCCGAGCAATTGGTGCCCACTGAAATGCAGCCGCAAGAGCCATCACCTCGACAAGGAAACCACGGCAGACCAAAAAACCCTTGGGCCATCTTCCAGCAATATATTTCTCAAAAAAATGTTTTCAGACTGCAGAAATTGAGCGGATAGTGATAACCTTTTAAAATAGTTGCGATGGCTTTGAACGATGAAATTTGGGAAACCGATTGAAGAATATCTATCAAATGATTTCATTAATATGGTGTGAACTAAATTCATTCATTACTTTAGCGACAGCATTGCTTTCACGGCTTCAGTCCATGCGTTTGCTAGAATGTTCTCATAAAGTGGTCCAAACAAGGTGACGGACCTGTGTTTAGAATCTTAGAAAAACCATTGCTAGAACATGTGAAGTCTTCAATTGCCGGATCCTATTTGTACAGGCGCAAATAGGCACAGCATGTCAAGGCAAACAAGAGTTCAAACAAGTGTGTTTCAGTTTCATTCCCAAACAGCTGCACATGGATTCATGGATAGTCTGACTGTTGATTGCATCGACCGGTGCAGCATAGTGCAGCAATGTGAGACCAAAAAGTTGGTTGGTCTCGTTCGACCGTACTTGCATTTGGCTTGATGTGGTGATTGAGAAACTCCTATAGTAGATGATAACTCACGCTCCCATTGAAGGTGGCTGGCTCAACCCATTCATTGTCCAATGAAGTTCGCAAGCATACTCGCGTCAGAATCAATATAATCAATCACAATCAATCAGTGTGTTTTCACCATTTTTCACGTTGTTCTTTTGCTTTCGCTTTGTTTGCTGTTGCTGTTTCTACTCTCAAGTCTCAAGCTTTTTTGAACGTTGCTGACTTGAGAAGCAAGAAATTATCAGCTGACTACCCTTGCCAAAGCAACCAAACAAGATTTGGGGTTGGGGAGTAAGAGGCCATATTAGGTTCGCACTTGGAGCTCAAGCTGCTTCCAGCCCCAATGATGGACCGTTTCTGAGACCCACTGCCCAAATCAAAGGCTTTTGTATGCTTTTGTTGTGTTTTTTTTTCTCTCTCTCTCTCTCTCTCTTTTCATCGCCATCCCGAAGGTTTTTTGTTTGTCAACATTGATGGAATTCCGATCCAATCTGAACGCATCAATTGATTGATTCTGCACCTGTGTACAATGATTCAACACTCGGCGTACATCGTCTTTTCTAAGACTCCACTGGGTCACGCATCCATGATAACCTCGTTTCTAATGATTGGCCCTGGCCTCGGTCCCAGGTTGATCCCTAGCCCTGTGCCAAGATTGTTGCATTGCAACAGTTCTTACAGCAAATTGCCGTGGTTCAAGTAAATCTGATATGCAAGTGCCAATGATGATGATTGAGGTTGTTCAAATTTGCTGGCCTTGTCAACCTGCAGGATGTAGAATCACAGGCTCCCCCGCTCCCGTTATCAACATTTTTTTGTTTTCTGCGGTTTGATTGATATCTGCTTTTTCTTGCTTATGGCTCCACACACTTACTAGAACCTGCAAAGACCTACTGACAACCTACAACCAACTAGTAGCAAACTAGGAGACATACTACCCACATACAACCAACAACAACCTATGATCTGAATACCGCCTACAGCACGAGAAACCACCTACACCACCTGCAACTACGACTCCCTACACTTCACCTCCCTACTGCTACCACCGCCCAGATCCTCAACAAAAACCATAGCCATAGTCTTCAAAGCTGTCCTAACACACTTTTCCTGTGCTTCAAAGCCTGAAGCTAAAAGGAATCCTTCACGAAAACTACCTATTAGTATCTTTTAGAAACATGAGCAACCAAAGGGAATCAGACGGATCAAATTCCGTCCATTACCTTTCACTTAGAACGCACGCGCATCACCACGTTGCCACACATCTCATCAGCCCGCCATCGATTCCGCCGAGAGCACTGTTGAGATTCAGATACTGCTGCGAGCAATCTGCACGGGTCAAAAACTCACGGCGGCAGCCCTCGGCTCCGTCGTCCTTAGATTGCAGGCCATTGAAATTCACCATTGTGAATATCCGTTGAAACGCTCAAAATGAAAATCATCACTATGTTACTCATCGCTGGAGAATTGCAATAATGAGAATCATAGACCACCAAGCATCAAGGAGGGGATGTCCCCATGGTCAAGAGGTCAGGGAACGTTGCCTGGCAAAATTTCGTAACTTATCATTTCACTAAGCATATATAATGCCTATATAGCATAATCTGTAAAAACTCATCTGCTGAGCATTGGGATCATTTTGAGCCGACCAGGTCAAGGATATCCCTCTCTGGAGTTTGCGTTGCTTTTGGTCCAATCCTTCGACTTCATGTTCAAATCCTGGCGCTTGCCCCAAGACACCTGCCAATCCTAGTTCAAATTGCAGCCGAAAAGCAGAGAAAATATCCGTCCAAGTGTTTGGCTCGCACCGATAATGTGAGTGCATGAGCTCATTTTCCAAGAACCAGCCTGCATGCGGAACCGGTGGCGCGGAGCTGCTCATGGTTCAGCTCTTGTAGGACTTCCACTGGAAATCCACAATTGTAAATGGAAGGGCCAGCAGCAAACAAATCACCTGATAATTCGTAATCGAGGAAAAACAAACTTCTGCAGCTTTGCAAGCAAATAAGTGGCAACAAGAATTCGCCTGTGCAACAACGTGGGGATAGACGACTCAATGGCGAGAATTGCCCGTGGCTCCATTGAAAGACATTGCTACCAAATGGCAAGGGGATCCATGATATCACAGCCACACACACTATACACACTATATATATATATATATATACATATAGATCATATAGTCCCTGCATTTTCTGGCATTGGATAGCTTGGAAGGAAAGTGCCCACTACCTGGATGTATGGCATTGTAAAGTTGTCCATTCAACCCAGCGACCAAAAAATCGGCATCTGGCAAGTTGCACCTTTCAATCGTCCAGTTGAACTACTGCTTGGCTAAGGAAAAACTCGTTTATGTCAAGCTAGATCCCTCCAAATTCATCCAAATTCAACCCAATCTTCAATCCAAACAGTTGATAATGCGGAGCGCGAACGCTCCCAATCAACCAAGGAAAAGATCATTTGCTGGAACGCTCAGGGTGTGGTTTCAACATCTCTGCTTCTACAAAAGCTCTTGTCACAACTAATCATTCCTCTTAGAACAAATAAGCATCAAAATGGCATTGAATTTGTGCATTCAGATTGTGCAAATAGGTGTGCATATAGAAATGCATTATCTATAAGCATACAAAGTACAAGTGATCCAACCTCCCGAAACAGTATGGTCAAACTCTTCCGAACCTTGATCATGTGCTTGTTGGCTATGTTGCACTTCCTGCCCGTACGGTTGCACCCTTGTCCAAGGAACCTGGCACTTCGAAGTCAGATGCTCCAACATTCTCCACAGCAACGTACCCGATAGTCTCTGGTGTCAAACTGCTGCTGCCTGATCGCATCACTGATTTGGCCCTAAGCTGTGAGGATGCCATTTTTGGCTCCTCACATAGCAATACAGCACACTACATCGCACTACATTTGACGAAATACCGCACGCATCAGTACCCTACCTTACATGGCACTCATGCGAACAACGTGCAGTGCCCACACTGTGCGCAAATGCGCACACATACATGCACAGTATATTTTTAAAAAACAAGCACACATGAATGATATTATATTGCGCTTTATGGTGCTACGCTCACTGCACTTCATGCCACCACGTACACGTACCTTAATCCAGTATATGCATGCATACAAGCTATGCAACTCATGCAAACAATGATTGATTGATTGATTGATTGATTGCTTGCTTGGTTGGTTGGTTGGTTGGTTGGCTGGTGATTGGTTGATGAATTGATTGATTGATTGATTGCTTGATTGATCGATGATCGACAGGCAAGCAAACAAACAAACAAAAAAGCGGACAAACGAACAAACAAGCACGCAAATAGATAGATGGATGGATGGCTAGATGGATAGATGGATGAATGAATGGACGGATGGATGGACAGATGGACGGATGGTCGGATGGACGGACGGATGGACGGATGGACGGATGGACGGATGGACGGATGCAGACGGACGGCCGGACGGACGGACGGATGGATGGATGTGTGGAATTGCGTAGATAGATAGATAGATAGATAGATAGATAGATAGATAGATAGATAGATAGATAGATAAATAGATAGATAGATAGATACTGTAGATACATACGGTAGATAGATACTGTAGATAGATACTGTAGATAGATACTGTAGATAGATACTGTAGATAGATACTGTAGATAGATACTGTAGATAGATACTGTAGATAGATACTGTAGATAGATACTGTAGATAGATACTGTAGATAGATACTGTAGTTAGATAGATAGATAGATAGATAGATAGATAGATAGATACTGTAGATAGATACTGTAGATACATACTGCAGTTAGATAGATATATAGATAGATGGATAGATAGATAGATAGATAGATTGATTGATTGATTGATCAATTGATTGATCAATTGATTGATTAATTGATTGATTGATCAATTGATTGATTGATAGATTGGATTAGATTAGATTAGCTTCGATTCCATTCAATTAGATTAGATAGATAGATTGATTGATTGATATGTCAATATGGATGCTCTAGATTTGCACAAACATACTTGTAGATACGCATATCTTTACAACATGCTGATATGTATTCAAAGCAGCCCGATTCCAACATTCCTACAAACGCAGAGATGTAAATGTCGCAAGCCATCCAAACACGACCGAAACCACCTATCAATATTTACAAATCTTAATGAACATATCACTAGTCACTATTTTTTCACATGTTTTCATTACGATAACAACGCTATCATCCAAACCATATGCCATAGTATGTCATGACTAATAATCATGATCATATCACTACCCCAAATCTTCCCCTCTCCCGGGAGCTGCCCTGGGCCTCAAGAACGTTGCTTTACATAATTGGTTCACGCTATATGTTCACGGCTTCTGTTGTGCGACCAAGACTGTTTTGCCCTAAACTCGCATTTGGTTGAAGTTGTGATTCCCTAAAGGGACGGTTGTATCTCCCGATCTACCCAGCAAACAATAGCATTGCATCAATAGCTCATCGTCTCCTGGGATCGATATTGCGGGCATACGAGAGAACAGTGACATGATTGGACACCCAATTGTTGCGACCATTAATTTGTGACTCTGCTGGTGTTCTGGTATATCTCCGACGCATTTCCGCCGGAGAACAGCCAAACCCCGATTTTTCCTCCTCCCAGCGGTCAGCTTCAGGCCTGTTCCTGCAGCTTTGCTCGAGTCTAAGGTCACTTCGATGCTGTTGTTGTTCGCATTTCGGGCTGAGACCGTCAACCATGGCACAGAAGGCCCAGTGCTGCTTTCAAGGTCCCTGGCTTCATTTTCGGATGTCCTGAACCGCGGTGCTGCGTCAAAATTGCGCCAATTTTGCGCTCACTTTCCAGCTTTCCAGAACGAAAATATTGCATGTGGCTATTCTTCATGATATTTCATGATCATGATGTGGCAATTCCTCTGGTATGTTTGATATGTGTCTGTCACCACACTGATCCGTAGAAGTTAAAAATGGAGGCCATGGGTTGCACCGGGTTCGGCGCATGTGAGCATGGACATTGGGAGAAATGTGCCACGCTCAACCTCTTTCCAGTGGAGAAACTGATTGGCCCCACTTATTTGATCTTGATTCTTCGCGATCATCCCAAGGAATGAACTTGGACCCAGCAGACATGAACACACAGAGTGTCCGGCGTTTCGCTTGCATTATTCACCAAGCTCAATCAGCAAACACAGGGATACTTCCCAGCCACACTGAACAACCCAGAACAACCTGCAAGTGGTGAACTTGACTCCTCCGTTAGGCTTTCTTTCAAGCGGTTTGGGGTAGTCAGCCAAGGTTCTGAATAGCCAGTAGAATTGCAGGTTCCTCTTCGAAGGCGTGGAGAAATCTGATTTCAGTCCATCCTCAGCCGAAAAACTACTCGCTGATATCTCGCTGATATGTAAGGTTCTGTGTGCATCTAGTCCCAGCAAGATCCAGCAACGAAAGAAAAGGTGGTTACACTATGTTGCACTCATTTTGTCCCTCTGGGTTTCCAGTGCTGCTTTCTTTCCCTCTCTGTTCTATCGCTTTGGCATTCTGGCTGGTTTAAAGTCTAGAATCCCGCACCTGGCAGAACATGTGTGAGTAGAAGCGAATTTGCACAAAAACATACCTAGATCATATAAGGCTAGATAAGCCAATGAAAAGAAGTAAACATGTACAGTCTATAGTGTGTGTGTGTCCGATTTACAGTATAGTTCGAATTATACTTCCATCCTTGGGTTCTTTTGGGGCAACCACTTCTGGTTGGGGCGCGGTGAATGTCATGCCCACTGGCTCTGAGCTTTGTTCCCACAATCTTTTGCCAAAGTTCCTTCGTTGGGAAAAGTCAAAGGTCGACACGAGGCCCCCCGTCGCTCCGACGTTTCAATGCGACCTCAGGGGCCCTGCAATGCCCTGCATCCAGACCCAGTTGACGTCCATTCTGGGTCTATGGATCTTTGCTATCCACGAATCATCATGAATCATCATGACCCTATCTACTGTTCCAATCTGTTCTCTATCTGCTGTGCTTGTGAATCGTGACTGTTGATCCATCTATCTGTCCATCTTTCTATCTATTCCATCTTCGGTGCCTGCGAATGCTGACACATCCTGACTGTTTATCTATCCATCTATCTCTCTCTCCCTCTCTCCATATCCATCTATCTCTCTCCCTCCGTCTGTTGGCAGTGTATAGGAAAGTTTGTGTGCACCGACGCTTATCAAAAATCATCCCGGGAAGAGGCTCCAAGCCATTGGGCGGGCAAGCACACATTCTATAGTTACACATGCTCAAAATTACCTCAAGCGTTACAAGGCCAAGGTCTTTGGCAAGAGCTCTATGCGTTAGATCCTGGGAGAGAACCTTTACAGGATCCCTGGGACCCTTAGGAGCACTAGCACAAGATCACCGGCAGAAGATTTCTTGGAGATCGGCTTGTACCAAGAGGACTCGTATCCCTGTGAGCCCTACATGGAGAGACTTGTGATGAGCAGATCTCTGCACGAGCTCTCCCAACTCGGATCCCAGTGCAAGAGACCCACATGAACCCAGCACACACACACACACAACCACAATGAACCACATACCAGCACGCAAAACACCGGCACAAGAAACAGCAGCAAGCAAAAAGCAACACAGAGATCTCAGCACACAGCTGACCCCGAAACATAAAATACAGGAGGCTTGGCTGGTGATGCTTCATCGTGAGAAATAGAGCTACAAGCAGCAAGTGAGAACCGAACGGAACATGGATGGACTACTCACAACGTGTAGGCACAAGACATGAAACTGTTGCCACTCGGTGAGTTGGGTCCCGAGCCTGCTTCGAGGATAGCGCCATTGAGCTGCCAAACGCCCACCGACGCTGCCATGTAGTTGAACAATGTTGACCCCACACCCCCACTACCTCGGTCAGCCAATGTCAATAATGGCCATTTCAAGAGCTATATTTTCGGCTGGGGCGTCATTAACGGCGCCTATATACAGTACAGTAACCATTGTTGACCAATGATAGGCAGCATTGTCCATTGACCCGGATGATATAGCATGATCATTGTGATCATTGTGTATCATGATGATCTGCATTTGCTGATGTTTTGTGTATGGCCTTCATTTTCATGATCTTCAATGGTTTCATTAACCGCAAGTCGATTCGCGGCCTCCCGCAACAGTACAGATAGAAGCAGCTACAGCAAGCCAGAGGGTATCCATCAAGCTCCGATTTATATAAAAACTGATGCATCATAATGATGGGTTTTCCATGGTTTTCCTTGTTTTGAACTAGCGGACTGGGCAAAGAAAGTACGATGATCAGTTTTAAAAGCGCAGAAGTTGGAATACTGCAGGTTCCGCAGGCAGATTGGTCGTGTGACCAGGGGTGGTTGCGAACGCCTGCAGATATTTCGCAGTGCTGAATACCCGTTACTTGATTTTTTCAAAGTTGCCTTAAACCTATAAAATATGATGTCCTATGATTCATAGGTGATCATAGGATATCATAGGTGTGTTTGCTGTACATGCTTGCTCCCTGTCACAGCAAGCTACCATCACCGCTTCCTGAAGGTTCAGCTGCTGATGCTTCAAAGCCTGTTGTCCCGACCTTGGGCTTGCAGGCCATTGCCAAAGACAGGTCAAAACTCCTAGCAGCTAGGCATTGCCCTCGGCAAATAAGAGCCCATCATTGGAATGGCATGATTCAGTTTCTCTCATTGAATGGCTTCAACTTTGGGATAATTCCCGGTGATCCGATGTCAACGCACCACTGTGGAAATGAGTGCGGTTTCCAGTGCAACCACCTTTCATCTCGGACCATTTGGGAATTGCTGAGACCTATGGAGCCTGGAAGAATCATTCAAAGGTTTTCAAAACATAACTTCAACGGTAATCAGCATTGAAAAGCATATCATGTCTATTAGAAACCACAGCAGTCATCAACCGGTTGAAAGGCCACCCGCTAGTGATATCAACACAGTGAGAACCAGGAATTTTGATAATAGCATCATGGCTCATACGATTCAAGCAAGGCCATTTTCCCAACGTAAGGAACCAGGCCAGTCTACTCCTAGCATGTAGGCAGAGACTCTTTCGAGCACACCAGACCTCTTTAGGGCAAGGGGTGCTGCTCCGGGAGGGCTCACCTCACACCTGGAACCTGACCATACCATGAGACCATGACGCGAAACGTAACAAGGATCACCACTGGCAACTGATGCTGGTGGTCAGTTCTCATTGCTCCCAAGCCATGGCGCAGAATCCCTTAAGGAACCGGATTGAAACACTACCACTGCCACGGGGTGAAAACGCTGAATTGGCAGCTGCAACTCGCCGGGTCGCGTTCCTCAAGCGGATGGTGAAGGGGTCATCAGAGGCTGCAGAAGCGTAACCCAGGGTCCCTGTGTCAGGCATCACCATCACCACTGGCACCTGACCAGCTGCAACAACGGGTCGTTCGCATGTCGAGACGTGGGTTGCTGTATGCCATGGGATGGCTGAAAGTTCAGCCTTAGATGGCCTTAGATTTGGAGCTCCCTTTGGACATACTGTAAGTTTCTGCTAATTACTATGGAAGCCATCGACTGGTGCCGCCAAGAGACGTCTGGAAACTCTCTCTTGAAGCTGAAATATTGCCAGCGATATGCTGCCCTCGGAGATGGGAAACAATGGAAAAGATCAGCAAAGCGCAAAAAATCCATAGGCAAATATGAATTAATTACAGTGTAAGTAAGGGTGATGGAAGGTGACGGATAGTGATGAATGGTGATGATAGATCTCTGCGTGTCAGTTTGTGCAAACGGCTGCCAACCCCTTGTGGCAATTAATCCACCCGGGTTTGCACCACCGCTCATGGGAATGCACCACAATAGTAGGCCAAATCCAAACAGATTTGGAGCTACAGTATCAGCGACATCTGGTGAGAGATGTGGATTGGAAACTCTCACATGTGGATTGGAAACTCTAGAGTGAATGATCTGATTTCATGGTACCCGGTAGGATTGTTATCTGAGTGATAGCTTACAACCAGCTGAAACTGTGCAGAACGGTTTCATTAGCCACTCAATATTCGAACATTCCAAACCATTACAAGCATCCATATTCAACGCTATATTTGGCTTGTTTGAACGACGTACCTGTTCCATGCCACGGCCTTCCCGATTTCAAAATATTTCATCTACGCTTCTATCCATTGATCTATCCTTCCATCTCTGTATCTGTCAATCTGTTTGCTCTATCATGTGTGTGTGTGTGTGGTAGTCTTGCGCGGTCTTCATGTCCAAAACTTCTAGGTTGCATGCCAGAACATGTATATAATTTAGAGCATGTTACGATGAATGCAAAAGATGTCGCGTCATGTTTTTACATAAAGTGACCGTAAATGCCCATGGCTGGTTTGTGGTTGGTCAACCATGGCTACAGTTGTGTAGTGGCTGGAGAAAATACATTGTGCAGGAAGTCGCGCAGGCACTTCTTTTTACTTGAGCCAAAGATTCAGCCAGTCATGGCAAGGTCTCGCGAAAGCCATGCTGGGCTTCACTGGATTTCAAGGAGGGTGCAACACAGACTTTTTAAATCCCAATGCACTCCCCCTTTTGGCACATCTGCCAAAACAACCACATGGCACCCCAGCACCATGCAGTGAGTCAAAACTTCTGATCGGGCCCTTCACTTTTTGTTACTCGCCACGATCAGGGTCAAAACTCCTTTGCGAAGTGCTTCTGCCAGCCGGTAGTGAAGCGCCGCCAACCAGATGCGGCATCTGGCCATTCTTCCTCGTCTTCGTTGGCAGCTCCGGCATCTGGTCCAGCTTCTTCAGCAGGCGTAGCTCCAGCTTCTTCGTTTGCAGCAGCCACAGTTACTGGTGCTGCCGCTTCTTCATTGCTTGCAGCAGCCACAGGTGTTGGCGCTGCTGTCTCTTCCGTAGTTGCAGCACCCCGCAGGGGTTGGCGCTGCTGTCCCCTCTGTGACCTCGGTTTCGCCTCTCCTCGGGGCTGGAGTTCCCACCGGGATGGCGTTGGCATCCGTAGCTACCGTAGTAGCCACTCCACCTGATGCCACTGGCTCCGCCCCCTCTTCACCATGCACCGCAGTTGCAGTGTCCTCAGAGTGGCTGGCAACCTCACCAGCAGGGGTTGCGCCGCCATGGTGGTCCTTGTGACCAACCCCTTGCAGTGTGCCAGACCACACCACACCGGCATCGGTGTTGTAGAGCCGTGTACGCTGCGTCGGCTCCACGTCTGAGCCCCTTGCATCGCTGGTAGTTGGCGCAGACGTCCCATCCTATGGCGCCACTCAGCATGCTCTGGGCTTTCCACCGGGCCAGCTCTCACAGGAGGCTCTGCCATCATCATCTCAGTAAACCTCCTTGTCAGCATCTCCTGGATCTCACTCAATCCAGGCGCCGCCTGCGCTGTTGGCGCAGCGGTCTCACCATCTGCCACCATGGTAGCAGCTTCAGGCGCTGCCAGCTCTGTGGCAGCTGCAGGCGCTCCAGTTGGAGCTTCCGCCCCATCCACCGCAGTGGTTGGCCCCTCCGTGGCCGTTGCGGGGTCCCCAGTTGGAGCTTCCGTGGTAGCTCCTGCAGCAGCAGCTGCGGTCAGAGCCTCTGCCTCCCTCTTCTTGATGCGTTCTCGCACCAACACCAGGCTTTTCTTCCACATGCAGCACACTCTGCTCTGCCGCTGCAGCGTACCACTGCCTCTCTGCCTCCTCTTCCTCTGGCGTCTGAGGAGGCAACTCTTCCTCTTTTTCTTTTTCCACTGCTGCCGCAGTAGCTTCTTCTTCCTTTTTTCTCTTCTTCGTGGCCTCTTCCTTAGCCACAGCTTCCTCGTTTTCTTTGCTGACCCTCAGGGCCTTCTCCGCTTCCTTCTGCTTTTGTGCTTCTAAGAAGGCCTTGTGAGCCTTCCTGACCTTGGCGATCTTCGCCTTGTCTCGTTCCTCTTCTTCTTTTTCCTTTTTTCTTGCTGCCTCTTCCTCGGCAGTTCTTCGGTCTTTCTCCTCCTTTCTTCTACGCTTTGCCGCCTCCTGGGCTTGAAGAAAGGCGACCGTTGCGGCGCTCTCTCTTTCGACGGCGCTCTCTGTCTCGATGGCCAGCCTCCTTTGCCGGTCCATCGGCACTGGTGGTGGGGCTGGTAGTGGTGTTCGACGGTCAGGTCGACCATGCATGACCACCACTCTGGTCTCACCCACCATCACCACCTCTTCACCAGTTGCCCTGGACGAGGACTTGTCCGGTACAGAGGGTGGCTTTGGTGCCACACGTACCGACACTACCTCCACCTCATCATCCACAGGTGCACTTGTGAGGCCCTGCAGGTTCCTCTCCCGCATCTCTCACCTCGGAAGCTGGTCCACCACTTGGACCTGTTGCCCCCACATCCGCTGTGGTCGCTGTTGGAGGTTCCACAGGTGCTGGTGGCACCACTTCGCTGGTGGCTGTTGCTGACCCACCATCTGCACCTGCCCCACTTTCAGCAGCTGCCCCTGGGGCTG
>VSDK01019242.1:206343-246803 GCA_009767595.1 Symbiodinium kawagutii | reverse complement strand
GGCCTTGTCCCCTCTTGGCCTCCCCCTCCCGGTGCTTCCGCACCACTGGCTCCACCGGTGCCCCCAGCTGCACCATCTGTAGTAGGCACCCTCGGTTCCACAGGCCCTGCATCTTCTGAGCTCCCTCCTGTGGTCACCACAGGCTCAGCTGGTCCATCAGTTGACCCTGCATCCGCTGTGGATGGCGTTGGCTCACCAGGTGCCACAGCTGTCGTGGACCCCTCACTTGAAGGCCCAGCACCAATTCCACCAGGTGCTCCAGAAGATTCCACACCCTCAGTCACCACAGGCTCCTCAGGCACAGCTTGGCCAGCACTATCTGCACTGCCTCCAACTGAGGCATTCACCATGGCTAGCCGCGGCGCGCCCGAGACTTGGGAGCCTTGCAGGCTACAGTGTTCGACGCACTTTGGCGCACATTCTTGTTGGCACCTTCCCCCTTTATCTTTCCCCAAAAAGGTGCCCCCCTTACGGTAGCTCGTATGCCTGCTTGTCTTTGGCAGGATCAACGGAGGCATCCACCAGGGCTAGCCGCGGCGCGCCCGAGACTTGGGAGCCTTGCAGGCTACAGTGTTCGACGCACTTTGGCGCACATTCTTGTTGGCACCTTCCCCCTTTATCTTTCCCCAAAAAGGTGCCCCCCTTACGGTAGCTCGTATGCCTGCTCGTCTTTGGCAGGATCTTGACTTTTTCTTCTTGACTGGAGTTTGGTGTGTTGTCTCCAGTTCCTTCGGGGTTTTCTCGGGATGAGTCTTCTCGATCCCATTTTTCTTTGTTCTTCTTGATCCACAGTATGATCACTACCGCTGCGCTCAGAAGTAGTTCTCGTTGATCTGTCGCCTCAAGAGCAAGCACAAGCAGCGCTACCAGCGCTACCTTGTAGGCGTACTCCTTGGCACTCATTCTCGAACCACCCATGACCTTAGTGGCTCGTTTCACCTGGCACGGTTGACTGTCTCTCAGTCCCAACAGGTGAACCAACTTTTCATGCTGTGAACCTTGCACTGGTTTCGTCAGTAGATCAGCCATCAACATGCTTCCATTCACATGATGCGCCCACCAGACAGGTTCAGCTTTCATCAGGCTTTCCCTCAAGCCTGCTGCCCTTAACCTCAAGTGTCGCGTTCTCCACGCACCTGCGTCCCCTTGGCATAGAGACAAGGCTGAACGATTGTCTCCATAGAGACATCTGTGAACATCTGGAACTTCCAAAACTTCCAACAGTGCAGCTACACCTTCGGCCTGCTGGAACGTTTCCATGAAGGCTAGTAGCTCAGCCTCTGCTGTACTCTGGGCTACCAATCCTTGTTTCATTGATGACCATAACACTGCACAGCCCGCTATGCATGTTACAGTGCCATGCACTGATCTGTAGTTTTCACATGCAGGGGCGAACGACGCATCTGCGTACGCTTCCACATGTGACAAACTCCGTGGAAATCTCAGGTGGTTGTCTTCCCCAAAATCGTCACCCGAGATACTTTCTCATACCTCAACCCAAGATCTTTTGTGGTCTTCAAGTGTTTGAGGATCTCACCTGCAAGTTGGCATGCGTATTTTGGTCGTTTGTGCATGAGCCTACTTGCCACTCCAACATGGTAAGCCAAGTCCGGCCTTGTGTAAGTTGTCAACCAATGCAACTCTCCCACCAAACCTTGTGCCTTCCTAAGCGTCGCCACGTCCAACTCTTCGTCTGGACCATCCACAAAACTGGCGAACAGTGTTCCTGGTTTCGATCCCTCAGTCACCTGATGCCTGTCCAACAGGTCTTCCACATACCCCTCTTGTCGTAGGGTTAGACCTTGGCTGTCCTTGGTGATCTCCAGGCCACAAAACCTGAGCGTTCCTTCACTTGTCACAACTGACGGCTCTGTGCATTTCCAAATGGAGGAAATGTGGTTCAATGTTGATCTCACTACCCATTCTGGTCCCATGGCAATGATGTCATCAACATATGTTCCCAAGAACCCACACAGTTCTCCATCACACGTGATCTTCCACACGTTAGCTTCTAGTGATTGAACCAACTTCATGGTTCCCCCACTCCGATCCTTTCCGTGATCTTCCGTGGTTGTGCTGTCCGGCCCACCTTGTTCCCGGGGCACTTGTTGATCCTTCGGTGGAGCTGTCCAAGTACTGGACCGCAGTTCAGCATCCCTACACTCCTTCCAATCTCCTGGCGATTCTGGCAGCCCATACAGAGCGCCACTCACACCCCACAAGGTGTGTTCATCCACGCACCCCAGAGTCACTGCCAGCGCTGGCGGACGCACCAGCGTGGTTTTCACCTTAGTTGCGCGCCGAGGAGCTTGCAGAAATGCCTTCTGCACATCGATCACACCATAGGAGTAGTCTCTTTGGCTTGACACGGCCAACAGAGTACGCAGTGCAACTGCGTCCAAACCCCCTGTGCTTGTTTCGACTGACACCCCAGCACTGGAGAAATTTCCACAGCCCACTATTCTGGCTTTCTTTTTCCCCACCGGTGCCTTCTTGGAACAAATGAGCTTCCCAGGGATTATTTCCAATTGTTCCCCTTCATTCTCCAAACGCTTTACCTCTTCAGGCTCAACTGGGTACAACGTGTTTGTTCCCAGAAGTTCATTGATCTCTGCTTGTACCACTGGTTTCCAAGCTTCTGGTTCCGTGAGGATTTCCTTCCTCCCTACGATGTACGTTTGTGGTACCACTTCCTGCGTTGACCCGATTGCTTCCCCAACCAAGTCACCAATCGTTTTGGTGATCTCACTTGAGACCTCCTGCGTTCCACTCCTGATTTGCCTGATAGCAGCACGAGCATGTTCCATGACATAATGCTCCTCAGTGAGGTTGAAATGCATCCTAGCCATCTCATCCTCCAGCAATTGACAGTAGCCATGTTCGATGTGTTCGTCAAACCCTTGGATATCCCTCAGGTACTCCAGGTGTTTCAACATGTCTTGTTCCAACCTGTTTTGTTGACCGTTGGTTTCTTGATCACACATCTGACACTTGGCAACACATGCCGGTTGTTCCAACCCACAACCTTCACAGCTTACCATAGGTTCGGTTTCAACATCACTCATGACCAACCTTGCTGTGGGCCCCACAGGTACCTCTTGCGGCTTCTGCTTGCCCCGCACTCTGCGCGGAGGGACATACCCTGGTGTCCCTGTTGGAATGTCGGCCCCAAGTGCTTCACACTCGAGTTCTTCAACCACCAACATGCTGGGATCCCCCACATCATCAGCATTGTCAGCCACAATTGTTGAGGGACTTGGAAAAATCTCATCTTCTTCTGGGTGGTGTTCGTCACCATCCTCCACAGCTTGTTGGTCTCCCGGTGTTTCACAAACCTGAACCCCATCTTTCGTGGTAGCCGAAAATTTGGGTTGTACCGCAACCGTGGTCCGAAATCCTACCCCACTCTCAACCAACTGCACCCAGTGTGCGTTCGACGTTGCACTCATGCCAGAGGCTGGTCCGAGCACAATGGCTTTCTCCATTGGCCATCTCCAACTCTCCCCTCGCTTTTGCCATGTTTTCCTCTTCACGAGGACTTGGGTTCCGAACGGCAACAACTTCGGTGCCCGTAGGCCGAAAGCCTGGAGCTGCCTCCTGGTTTTGATTTCGGCTGCATGGCGCAATGCCAATGGCCAGTACTCTTCTCCCAGAGCCGCACTGCGCAGCAAGACCCTCGTGGCACGCTTGAGTGAGCCCACTTCCTGCTCCACTCGCATTGCCCGTTGGTTCATCCCCTGCTGCAGCAAGTGGCTCTATGTCCCGGGCCAAACACCATGTTTTGAACCGTGCAGACACGAACTCTCTAGCACGATCTGTGTTGACCTTATGAACCGGCACTTGCAATGCCCTGAGTTTGGCATAGATGGTTCCCAATGCCTCCATGATGTGATGCTCTTTCCGACTGATCAATGGAACTCCAAACGTGAGATTCACAATTTTCACTTGTTTCATTTCTTCAACCGCTGTTTGGAAATTGGCCAGTCCCACATCTTCAGCTGTGGTTTCCACACTCACATCCCCTACACCCCCATTTGGGTGGGAAGCACTGCTGTCCCCTGTTCCCCCTTGATGATTGGACTCCCCCGGACATGGTGACTCCTCACCATTCTCCCCCGGTTTCGGTTCATCCTTTTGCCCATCTTCACCTATCTCATCAGGAGCCTCTTCAGAGAGGAACGGGTTGATGTCATCATCAGCCAACTTCACATCAACGAACATGTCTCCATTGTCTCCCCCGTCACTGGTACCCTTCTTTTTCTTGGGTTTCCATCCAGCAATCAAAGGTTGATCTTCCTTCATTGGGACCGTCAGTACAGCCGCTAGCATGTACTTGGCCGTTGTCCTGTCATGGTCATACCCCGTTGGGAATGGTCCTCCCACATCCAGGCTTAGCACGAATGCTTGTGGAAAGTGAACTCGCTTCCTTGGACGATCCCGTCCAGCAGCCTCCAGACACTGAACACAATCCCTCCTTGCTGGAAAGTGATCCTGCGCCAAGTGAGTGTACCAGTCATGCAGGTTTCACTGCCGGTTCCGTTGAAACCCGCTTCACAACTGACCTCTTTCAACATCGGTGCCCACGCAGCCAACCTTCTTGACTGCATGATGGCATCTCCCACATTGGTAGGCCAAGGCTCATGCTTTCGGGTGTCCTTCAGCCCATCCAGTTCCCATATCTCTTCACAGTCCGACCAAACCGTTGTCGGCTTTCTTCTTTCGTGTCCCAGAACCCCTTGGTCAAACGTCACCTTTCGCAACCCGAGGTACCCCTCCAGTGTTCCAACCACTTCTGGCCAGTTGGTAAACGTTGGGTATTCTCCGGTGTTCCCCAAGTACGTCGTCGGGTCTGCTGGGGTTTCCAAAAAAGCTTTCATGGTAGGGTTGTGCTGCTTTGCTACCCGACACAGCACCAGAGTTCTCAGCCAAAGTTGTGCATCTTCGGCTGCTAGATGCTGTTCGTGCGGCAGCAAGTTAGCCGCCCCCCATCGTCCTGGGCCATTTCGCTCTCGCACGGGACGCGGGCCCCCATCTGCCCTGTTACGGCAGGCCGACACTGACCGGCAAGGCGGTCCCCCGGTCACCATGAGCAGTTTGCCCTCCTGGGCAACCTGAACCAGGAACGCCATGACATTGTCATCTAGGATGTTTTGTCCCCCCAGAATGTCCACATCCAGGGTTTCCACATCACTGGGCACTCTCTGTTGCCACCATTTTGGATTGGGTCCAACAAACAAGTTGAGCATGACCCATCGAGCCTTTTTCAACCTTCGCCTTTTGTGGCGATTGTACGGCAGTGCGTCCACATCCACTTCCTTTTCAACACACAGCCGAGCAATCTGTTCTGCTGGGGCTTCGGGGAACCATTGTTTCAGCTCTTCAACTGATACCACCAACGGTTTCCCTGCCTCCAACCTTTTCACCACCCCTGCGAGAGGGTTCATCTTTGCCTCGATCTGGGCCATCAACCTTTTTCCCCAGACCCCATCAACGTACGGACAGTTGTTGGTCACCCTCACCGGAATCCGTCCCCACTTTGGATGGATCATGTGACAACCATCCCTTTCCCAGTTCACCTTCAAACCCACCTGAGTCAACAACCCCAGTGGGATGATCTCTTGGATCGGTTCCTTAGTGAGCAGCGTCCCATTCCTACCCAACTGCCGCACCACCGTCCATCCGGTAGCCGTCTGTACCTTGGTCTCATTGGCTGATTCCCACTCAACCTCATCGACTGGGTTCCTCAGACAGTGGGTCGCGCCACTGTCCAGGAGTGTTCCATCTGACTTTCCAACGCTCATGATCATGGTCTTGATCTGCGGGCCATCAAACCTCAATGTCTTCAACAATGAGGACACCTCATCCGCAAGACCTGTCTGACCCTCGGCCGTTGGTGCTGCTGAGCTCTCAGTCTCAACAACTTTCTTCACCTGCTTTGGTTTCTCTTCCTTCGTTGAGGCTGAGCTTGCACTCGCGCTCGCCTTCTCCTTTTCCGTAGACCCGTCTTCGGGTTGTCCTTTCCCTGGGGAATTCTTCCCCTTGCCATTTCCTTTACCTTTTTCGCCTTTGTCCTTCCCTTTACCGGTACCCTTTGGGGATCCCTTCTCATCTCCTTTCTTGGCGGTACCCCCCTTATCTCCCCCGGATTTCGTGGTAGGACAATTGGCACTTGTGTGGTTCTTTCCACTACATGTCCAGCATCGCTGCGACTGGTCCTCGACCTGTTGCCAGTCGTGGTTGTACTTGCACGCCTTTCCCTTGTAGCATCCACCTTCTGACCCCCAAAACCTACACGGGTTTGTGTTCAGAAGCCTCACTTTGGGGTTCGGTTCTTCCCCAGCACCTCCCGTGGACATGTTCACAGCCAAGTCCGCTTCAGCAATCAGCAACTGCAGATACTCTTCCACAACCTGTTGAGTGGGAGCAGTGTCTACCTGCTGCTGCATCCTGAACGTGGCAACACGAAATGCCGCTTGAGGATCCTTAGCCAACACCCCCTTCATCACCTCGGTCAGTGCAGAAGCTTGCAACAGCGGGTCAGGTGTCACCAAACCCAACTCCCTTGCCTTCAAGAGATTCCTGTACCAAGCTCTCAAGGCACCAATTGCCTCCACTGGTGTCTTGGCACTGCTTGTCTTTGTCAGTGATGCCAAGGTCGTGGCCCTCTCCGTCAACCCTGCGGGTTGGTACTGTTTGAGCACCCGAAACACTATCTGTACACAAGTCAGCTCTCTCAGCTGAATTGCCTCCTGCTTCACCCCGTTTGGGAGCGCAGCCAAAAGCAGCCTTGACCCCCCACGGCTTTCCAACCTTCTTAACATGTTCTTCAGTTGAACCTGTGGCTTGACTTGCAACTTCTCCAGTGGACCTGCGTTCAACCAGGTTTGATACGCAGCGTATGCGTCACCAAGCACTCACGCCCACCAGTCTTTGGCATTTTCTGACACATCCGCTATCAGCGGTTGTACCTCACTCAGCCAGTCACCAGCACGCAGTGCCGCCTTTGGTTCCGTGGACTCTCCCAACTTCGGAAGTACTATGGGGATTCCTCTCAACCTTTCCAGTCCATCTCCCAAATCCATCTCTGCCCCACCGGTTCCCAGCAACCCTGGTGGCGGAGGTGGTGGTGGCGGTGCCGCCATTTCAACCCCAACCGCTCTCATCCTGTGGGTCTCTCCTGGATTTTGGGGATACTGGTTCACCATTGGAGTTCTCCAATACTCGTTGGAAACCCCTGGGTTTGTCTCTTGGTTCCCCATCGCCTTCTTCAGCTGTTTGAGCTCTTGTTCCATCCAGAACACTCTCGCTGCGTGCGGATTCCCAAACGTCTGGTTGAGCTCTTCACTGAACCTAGCCAAATCCCCGTCGGCCTCTTCACCGCTAGGACCTTTGACTACCTCTTGCTTTCTCAAACCACCTACGGTCCTCTTGTGGGTCACACCGTCCCCACCCCTGAACACTGGCAACGGCGGAAGCCTTGGAAGCCTACCTCCCATCCCCTCATCGTCACTTTGGGGTGGTGTTCCAACCGGTACCAAGGTCCCATTAGGGGTCATCCTGGGTTCTGCCGGAGTAGCAAACATCCCCGTATCACCCTTCTTTGGGGTTCGCGGTGGTGGTGGTGTTACCCCTGCTGGCTCGTACTTTTCCCTCAGTTCCATGAACGCCTCGTACAGCTCTGCGTTCTGTCTCCTGAGTTCTTTTACTATCTCTCCTTCCAGAGCCCTCTCTAGGCTCACCTCATCACTTTTCTTTCCCTCCTTCTCCGCCACTTTTTGGCTGGAGCTGGAGCTGGAGCTTTTCTCCACTACCTTTTGGTCACCCTTCCCTTCGGCAACCGGTTTGCTGCTCTCAGCAATTGGTACCCTGCCCTCTGGCATCGTCACCCTAGTCCAGCCTGAACTAGAACTCGCGGTCGCACTAGTGCCCCCTTTACCTTTGTGGTTCTTCCCCAACCAACTCACCGGTGGCAGTGGTACTTCCGGGGCTTTAACCCTTTCCCCCTTAGTGGTGTTCTCTTCCAACCCACCCTCAGGTTCCTTTTGGGGTTCCCCTTTACCTAGTTCCACCGACGCTTGGTCGTCTTCCACTCGAGGCAGTGCTCCCTCTTGGAGAGGCATCGCTCCCTCACTAAAGAGGTCGAAGCTCTGCTCTTCTCCCACTTCTTCCACCCTTTCCTCAAGACCAATCAAGTCAACCGGTCTTGCTCGCTCCAAAGCCAGCTCATCTCTTTGCCTCTGGCTCCAGAACGGGTTGTCCGCAGCAGGATCCATTGCTTCGAGCACCGTTTGGGCTCATAACCTGCAGGAAGTCGCGCAGGCACTTCTTTTTACTTGAGCCAAAGATTCAGCCAGTCATGGCAAGGTCTCGCGAAAGCCATGCTGGGCTTCACTGGATTTCAAGGAGGGTGCAACACAGACTTTTTAAATCCCAATGCACATTGATTGGCCTAGAATGCATTTTTGTGATGGAGCAGACACTATCTAGAACACCACCCAAAGAAATCGAAACAAAGTGTACTTACCTGCAGCCAAAGACTTGGTGTTGTCTGGTATTGCAAAGGGCGTGAATTTGAGCGCCGCATTACAAAGGTTACGAACAGGTCACAACAGCCACAAATGGCTACAGTATGACATTTAACCCAGCTTGTTGACAATTCTCTGGTTCAACCCCTGTGGAAAATATTAATTAGTCAACCCAGCAGCCATTCGTTAACATTAGGGAAAACAGAAGTCGCATGTTTCAAACCACCAATCAGTTCTTAAATCTCATGCAACAGCTGGTTCACCTATCATTACCCATTGTTTTCCTTATTGGTTGGTCATTATCCCCAATGAAATTGGTTGGTTAACTGCTTGACCCAGCTCGCCAAATCTCATTAAACCGCTGTGTCAACCGCTGGCTGGCGCTGGTTGGCAGTGACTTGCACGGCGCGCTTCTGGTCCAGCTTCGTATAGATGGAGGCCTGCGCTACTTCCAGATGTCCGTTTTGAGCGCAAGCAAGGCCCAGCCAAAGGGCGACCTGAGGTCTGGAGATGCCGAGCACCGCAGGTCGGGATGATGACTTGATTACTTTGACTCGTTTGGTCGCGTGTTTTTGCGTTCAAACAGGGGGAAGCCAAGGCAAAACTGTTAGATTCGGAGCACGCACCCTCCAAGTCAACAGGCCGGATCAACTGGTTTGTTTTTTTGCCAGGGCTTCCCACTGTTTGCCCTACAACAAGAAAACATAAGAAAACATGCATGAACAGCCAGCAAGACAGAACTCCCGGTTCATTGCCGTTTGTGTACGAAGGCCCCGCAAGGAGCCAAAAATGTCAGAAGATGTTGGATGGCACAGTGCTTCCGTTCTTTCTTGAAAGGGGGAAAACGATCGCACCCAGCCCAGGAACCACAGCCACCCAACAGAGTCAAGAAACATTTGACTTGGTGTCATTTTACCGCTGCCCTCCACTGGTTTTTAGAGGCTCCAGCAAATGATATGTCTAACACCCAGCTGGGTATTTTGTAGAATGGTGGATGCAGCTGCATGAATCTCATGGAATCCGTTGGAAAAGACTAGGTGAATCTGGCGTGAATCTACCCCCAAGAAGCATCTACCACCGAACACCTCAATAGAGACTCGACACCGTCAACGGAGCGCGAATATAGCGTGAACCTCTAGGCTCCCAAATTTTTGCGGAAAGGAGCACGGGGGAAATAGCAGAAATCATTATTAGAATTCTGGCCCATGATCGCAGATGTTTTTCGTGTCCAGCTATAGATTCCTGGGCTGTTGGCCGGCTGGTGGAAAAAAGGCCTGAGCTCTAACCATGTCACAGTGACCAATTTAACTAGTCCTTCTACAGACCGACTAGTCAAACTGAGCTGTCGGACTTGCAAAGGCAGTTTTGGGGATTGTGAAAGAACAATATCGTGAAAACATGAGGTCAGCATGAATATGTAAGGAAAATAATGATCCCCACTCTAGGGATGTGTATCAATTTGTTGTTTTGAACCCGCCCATGTCCAACCCTTGATTGACACACCAAACCACTTCTCCCTTGAAAACAAACCGCGCGTCCCTTGATGGCTGGCATTGAAATTCCATTTGCCACCCCGCAGCCACCCATGTGAGCATCAGCAATGAACATGTCCGTTGGCAGCTGTCATCCCCCGATGGTGGTTCATACCCACAACATCTGGGACACAGGTTCAGGATGGCGGCTTAAGTCAGCGCCAAGATTTATCCCAACCAAGGCGCCCAGAAGAGTTGCAGCGCCAATTGGCCATGAGCAAAAAGCATTTACTGAGGGAAAAATGTTTTGCCGATTGGTGGAGTTGAAGGTACATTGCCGAGTCTCGGCTGAAAACCCTTTCGATGTGATCAGTCACGTGACGCACGTGACTGATATACATAGCTTACTCAGGCTCATTCTATAGAAGCGACTATAATGACTCCCACATAGCTTATTCAGGCTTGGTCTATAGTGACTCTGACGGATCTGACGGCTATGGCTTGTTGACTTCTGGAGCAGTAGAGGTTTGCAGCGGCTGGAGGAAACTTTCGCAGTTCCGTGGATGTGGCAGCCTCTTCCATGCCTTGGCAGAAACGACATAGAAAAATCAGTCAGCCACATGGGCGTTTCTTTGAATAGGAGTATCCCCAAATCATCCCACTTATTAATCGTTCATAGCGATAAACCAAACAAACCTTTTGGGGTTCCCTATTTTAAGAAACCACCACAGGATCCCCTTTTAGCAGAGTATGCTGCCAAGTATGTACACTTCATGCAGTTTGAGAGCTTGAGTTCCATGTCACATTTTATCATTGTCATATCCATTCACATCCTGGATCCTAATTCTGGGACAAGGCATGACAAAGGGCTGTACGTTCGAGTTGGCCAGCTATGGCCAGGCGGGAATGAGAACAACCATAATGACCAGAGGCAGGCGCTCCAAGCACAATGTGATTGTTGTCAACATTCCTTGGAACATCCCAAAAATCATCAGTCCAATAATCTTTCGTCCAGGCCAGAGGTGAAAAAAAACACATATACCCACATTTGACTAAAATCTATTTGTATATATATATATATACATATCCAAATACATCATCCAAATATATCATCCAGATATATCCACTAAAATCCTGTATCATGGTCCCTGCAGCACCAAAGAGGCACACCTTCCCAGCTGCCGACCAGCCAGACTTTTCTGCACCCCATGAGGTGCGCCATCTCTTGGAGATGGCCCCGCCCGGGACGAGGGAAAATGAGGACGCAGAGAATTGCCACGTGCAAACCGCAGGTCTGATTGATTGGGAAAATATCAAATATTAAACTCCGGATCCAAGATTTCACACAACTAACACTCTCACTTCGACAAGTCCATGGCACACCAACCGTCCATAAACAAATCAAATCAACATCTCACAACTAAGCACATTCATGCAATTCGCTTGAATCCTCAAAGCTAGGGTTTTGAAAGCATCACGACTACTTGTGCACCCGAAATGTTTCCATCAACGGGCGCGGTCACTCAGATCACCACCGTTACAACAGCAAAGAGGAGCTCGTCCACAATCGTGGCAGCCAGGCTAGAACTATTGGTCTCCTGCAGCCGGAGCTACCGGCGGCTGGTTCGGTGATTGTGAACATGGATCTCTTCGGAAGTCAGGACCAACCCGGTTGCTATTTTCCACTGTGCCAATCTCTCGGAGGTTTGCAGGCCGCGGGATATGAACAAACAGCTTCTACGATTCCAAAATTGGATGAGGAAATGAGTACTGTAGAACAAATTAGCCACTTATCCTTTTAGTAACATTTTGTAACCATATGGGGGGGGGGTCTCAAAATAGGGAACCCCAAAAATGGTTGGTTTATGTTGGTTTACTGCTGTATGGTGGTCATGGATGATTTGGGGGCACTCTCTGATTGAGAAACGCCCACATTGTGTACCATCTATCCACGTTGGTCGACACAATGAGATCCCTCTAATCAATCCATGGCACCACAGCGACCCCCCATCCCCAGCTCCAAAAAGGTGTCGAGGCGATGGAGAACCAAATCTTGGAGCTGGCGGTTGAAAGCATCGACATCCTCAGCTTGGATTAAAATTTCGACCTCCAGGCCCAGAACCAGATGTTTGCTATTTCTCAGCCCTCTCTCTCTCATTTTTCTTACTTCTGCCAAGTTCTCTGAAGCAGCATGAGAGCCATCCCGTTTGAAGGCAGCTAGTTGGGAAGGGATCAGACCATCAACACCGACTATTCTTTGCTGTGGGCTGTTGTGTTCAAGGTGCACAGCCATTCGTCCACTGTCGATCTTGACCCTATGGCCCGTCCACATCACAAAATGGCACCCTCAAACTGATGGCTCAGGCCCTTCGGGCCATTGAGAATGGTATGCTGAAGTATGCTGCGCCATCAAAAAAACTTGCAAACGCCTAAGTTTACATCGCACATCGTCGTGCATTCTTGCACGTATCCGAGTTCGTATTACCCCTCAGGTCTTCCATTACATCATTTGCTGAATCATCAGCATGCATCCGACAACCTTGGCTAACAGAGGTGAATGTAAACGCGAACATTGTAACATGTCTGTGCGGAAAGTGGGCGGTTATGAGAAGGGGTGGCCAACTTTTGGTCATATGGCCCATCAGCAATGGCACCCTCCTCGATGGCTCAGCCCCGGCCCATGAAGCGGGATGCTGCATCATCCCAAAGAATCATCCTCTGAAGGACTCGCGTGTCTGCATTGCACATTCATATGCACATGCAAGTTTCTCCTATCCATTGTTTGCTTAATAAGCATCAGCATACATTGGGCAACCTTCCCCAGCTTTGGGCGGATTTGAACAGGTCTGTTTGTGGTTCGTAAGTTTGCCGTCTGCCAGTGGTCCCCAACATGAGTCCTACACCCCGAATCCACGCCCACCTCGAGATGATCCAAGCCACAGTGATCTTGTTGAGGATCAATTCCTACACAGAAACTCAGGGAGAACGTAGCCACCAGGGACCCCCAGGGCTGGCGTAAGGGCTGATCACCAAGCCCTAAGGATCCTGGTAGCTTCCCATCATAAACTTGCACCAGCCGCGACATGATGCAAGGATATCCGACTTCTGTGCAGCCAGAAAACTACCCTGTAAAAGGTGACCAAACTGATCACTCACAGCTGATAGTCGTACTGCACAACACAAAAACTACCACATTTTTTGCAAAATGGATTAATTTGATTAATTATGATAGATATGGAAGTGGATGATAGCCCACGTGTTTACTTGGAAACCATCCGGTTAGAGTTTGAGAAGTTGAAAGTTTTAACCCAGAAGATCCCTGAAGAGCACAAGTGAGGAATTTTGGCTTCAAGTTTGAAAATCGTAATGGAAACTCTCCGATGGGCCTTCTGCCACAGCACCCTGCACATGGCACCCCAGATGGCCCGTGGTTGAACAAAACAGGCAAGCTGCCCCCACAACACACCTTCTCAGCACTGTCAAGAACCCCCGTTGCAACAACCCACGCCTTATCTGCAGGAAACGAAGCATCTGCCTCCCTCACGTCTAGTGCAAACAATCCTCGGTGGATCTGCCATGGGACGCTGAAGAACTGAGGACCGCAGTAACTCATGATCCAAGATGGTTCTGGGTGCTGCGACTGGCACCTGCGTTCACCAACAAAAACCCATCATCATCAATGAAAAAACATGCCCATAGTATATGCGTATATGATAGATGGATATTTTTGCATATAAGTACATGTAGTCACACAATTCACATACATAATAATGAATAATTAAATAAATAAATAAATATATATATATATTAGTATGCCCTTAACTTTTCTACAACCGGGGACCACCCGAGTGACCAAAAACCCAACAAAATCAAACCTGAAACATCCTAAAACCAAGAATTAAAAGAACAAAAAAAAACAAAATCAACAAATGTCAAGTAAAGGAAATCACACAACCCAGAAACCAGAAGAAAAAAAACAAAATGTCAGAACCCAAGTACATGACCCTCTCTTTCTCCTTTAGGTGTGCAATTGTGCTTCTTGTTTCTTGTCTTTTTTTGGGTTTGTGCTTTTTTGGTTTTTGGTTAAATTCTGGTCTGGCATTTTCTTTATTGTTTTGGTTTAATTTTTGTTGACTGGTTCTGATATTTGTGTTTTTGGTGTGTTGGTTTCTTGGGTCTGTGGTTTCCTTTAGGCATATTTTGGCCAGAATTTGCATGAAAATTCCCGTAATGTACGCGTAATTTCTGCAATGCCAAGAGACATATTTTTGCAAAAACGGGCTGTTAATTTTTTCCTACGACCCCCCCCCAAAAAAAAAGAAAAAACGGGCTTTGATTCTCAACGAAGCAACCTTCACCAGCAAGTCAGCAATACCTGTGGGTGCATGTTTGTGTATCTGGCACGTTTTCCACCTTGCACGTTCGCTTTGAAGCCCGCAGTGGGCTTCTCATGTTCATCTTCATTCGGAGTGCCTGGGATGAATTAGACTGGGATAAGCCTATCCAGAAAAGAAAGGCCATGTGCAGCCATGAGCAGTGAACATTGAGATTGGCACATGACCATCGTCTTTCCTGATTCCATCCTGCCACACATGAAATAAAACATCCTTCAGCAATTGACGCACGATCACCGGGTGAGTTTTTTTTCCGACAACCTCAATGGCTTGCTGCAACAGTTGAGCCTTTGCGCTTTATTTGCGGGCATTGCCAAAACTATTGGGTGAAACCAGCATACACATAAACAGAATTTGAGAATCATCACACGTGGTCGATGTTCCGTGCTTTCATGGTTTCAGAGGTGTGCCAAAAAAGGCAATCAATTTGTCACTGTGAATTAAGAATCAATTTTTGGAGGGGAACCCTTGACATGGCACGCGCATGCATAGGCCAAAATACCAACAAAACTGCACCATTGAAATTTTCCAAACACCTTTAAGTTCCGAACAGTTTCTATTCAGTGATTCTTGACCTACCGCGTGTTCCAAAAAAAAATCACACCCCAAAAGAAGCGACATAAACTCACTATTTTCTCGACCTAAAGAATATACGACCCCAAAAATATAAACCCACCAACCTTTCCTCACCAGGCATCTCTCCAGGCAGGCTTTCCGGGAAGCTGCTGAGTGAATCATGATGGACTGGGCGGAGGGCTCAAGGTGCCCGGTGCCCCGTCCATCTCACGAGGCGACCCGCAGGGCCCAGCCATATTGGGACCCAGAATCCCAGATCTGTCACGATGGTATCGTCTTGTTAGGGGAAACTCAGTTGCTGAAAACACTGACTTGAGAAATAACAGCCAATAAGTGTCGCAGAGCGGCCCATAGTCCTGCAGTTGTGAGTCATCGTCAGTACTGAATGGCCGCGGTATTGCTTTAAAAAAAATCCGTTATGTCATTATCGGCTAGCATTTCCTAGAGGAAATTCGAACGGGGATATGTCATTATGACATTATATGACATCCGCATTTAAGAGGGAGCACCATCAACTATTTCAGCTTAACTTATGATCAGAGGGGGCTCCTGTTCACAATACCAAAGTACAGTAAGATGAAGCAAGCAAATCCACGGGTGATGTTTTACCGTGCGTGACACTGACTTAGATCTCAGGCTCTTCCACCTGCAGCATCCATGGATCACTGTGGTCACTATGATCCATTGGGAGCACCTCATGGATCGCATTATCTTCAAGAGGAGGCCATGTTCTCACGAAAAATCACCATCAGCTATGTTGTTTGGCTTCTGTCTCCTTTGTAGAAGAAGATTGTCAATATGAACCGTTGGACCTGACTGCGCGATGCGAATTCTATGTCGATTCTTGCTGATTCCGCTCACGAATTGAGCCTCCCAGATTTTCAGATGATCGAATGGTCCAAAGCGAATGTGGCCAATCAAAAAAGAAAAGACGTGCAATACCTATGTATGCCTCGCGCGCCTTCCGTCCGACGCATCAACACAGTGAACAAATGTGAACAAGTTCCCTTCAAACCACTTGGGGCTGGCAGTTTCAGAACCTTCCCGTGTATCCCACCCCGGCTGCGACCTGCCTGTTGCAAATGAAGCTTACGAGCTTCCACCAACTCGGCCACACACCACACGCGTTGCAGTAGGCTAAAGTCCGGTTCCATGGCGACGACCTGCTCCAACCTCACCTGGAAAGGTCAAAGGAAAACCGGGGGAAAACAAGGGACCTTGATGGACAGCAGACACTTCAAAATGTGTGAAAGATAGTGCATGAATCCGCGGCCATCCACTGCATCATGTATTCAATATGCATATATGTAAACAAATAAAGTACCCAACCGTACAGTGTCCATCTGTTTACCTCCTGACATCTATCAATTGACCCTTTCCTCTTGCTTCAGGCTCACCTTTCTAGCTGCATCGGTCACTTTATCCTCCTCTTTGCCCAGCACTGTCTGCCGATGTCACCCGGTCTCTGACTACCCAGAGACTAAGTGATCTATCTGTTTACTGATCACCCTGCTACTCATGCATCCATGGGTCAAACTGTTCATGCGGCTATCTCTCCACATCCATCAGTCAGGTGATCTATTCTTCACATTCTATCAAACGTGGTTCGTATTGCTGCATATTGCTACGATCCTTCCGTGAAAACAGTAGGTAAATAAACCAAGAGTATACCTATGTGTATATTGTGAACAATGTCCAATGCTCATTCGTAATCTATCCACTAGTAAGGCAATCCTGATCCCCAAACTATATAAATAAACAAGCAACTATGAATAAAACCAATTGATTTTGCCTTGACCCGGAATTTGATTTGAGACACTCCAGTCACTTGTGAATGACAAAGCGCAAACCACCCAAGATCTGAAACATCTGCTCACTATTGCTAGGTGACGTGCCCAATCACTTGTGACTAGTAAGGCCAGCAGGTCATCCAAGATTGGAAACATCACTTCACTATTGCTAAATGAAGTGCCCAACCATGTGTGAACAATAAAACCCACAAAGTCCCCCCAAATGTCAAACTTCAGTTTATCATTGCTAAATGAATTACCCAATCAAGAAATCAAGGAGCAGTGAAGAATCATAAGTAGCTTGTCCTGAATAAAGCTATTAGCTTGAGCTGGTTCCCCTTACTAATTATTGCTCCATGAATATTTCATCATCTGTGAAACATGAAACTTCAAAACGATGTCTAGGTGCTTTGCTCTGCTTTTTTCTATGTGAGTGCTTTTTTGATCTGGTTTGATAAACTAACTTCAGCTTCAAGATTCCAAGGGTGGGATCCTCACCGTCAGAGAATTACAGTCCTCGCCTGCCCTCCCGGCCTAACTAACATGTGTTTCAGCACCAATCACTGTACAAAAAGCCTGTCACAACAGAAACTACTGTTTTGCTGTTGCGGACTGTTTTCTAAGTCGAACTCAATTCTGCAATGCCGAGGGGCATCCGTAAAGTCTTTGCGCAATCGATGTTTCAAAAAAGCCATCATGTCATCGAACTTATTCATTTCCTGGCACATTTGCTTGGCACAAGTTGAAGTGTCATGATGATCCTACCTTACCCTGACCTTCTAGTTGCCTTTATAATAGGTAAGCGGCTGGTTTCTACAATTGTGCCTTGGTGTTGCTTACATACTATAGACTATAATGATAATTGGAAGCATAGGGTCAGGAAGACCTTGGATACAACACCCCCAGCATGTGAGAATCTACTTGCCTTGCGACGAGATCCATGGTTGCACACCCAGTTATGACAGCGTTGCAGCGTACCTTTGTGTCTTCCGTCCAGCGGCTGCATTGCAAAAGGGACCCTCCCAGGGGTATTCGCTTATCTTTCTCCATAACTGGTTGGTGGTTTTAACCCCTATGAAAAATAGTACCCTCTGGTAAACTAACCTGGCAATTGAAAATCCACAATTTTCTTGGGAAAACCCTGGGAAATCATTCATTTTTGGTGGATTCTCCATTGCCATGTTAGTTTACCAGAGTGTAGTCAACCAATCATTTGTTAAAAATCACTAGGGGAAACAAAAAATGTTTAAAACCACCAACCAGTTATTGATGTCATCTGGCAGTATCTTGTTTCACCCCAAAACCCTGACCTTTAGTGGTTTTTACGGAAGTGCGAGCTGATGAGATGTCAAACCACAGCCTGATTTTAACAATAATGCACATCGATTCATCGACCCTTGGCCAATGTCCGCACTCACTATGACCA
This sequence comes from Symbiodinium kawagutii, assembly GCA_009767595.1. NCBI lineage: Eukaryota > Dinophyceae > Suessiales > Symbiodiniaceae > Symbiodinium > Symbiodinium kawagutii. Next base: position 228,620 of record VSDK01019242.1, on the reverse strand, counting down.
CTGCTATGTGACTAACAGGCATGACTTCGGACAAACATGAATATCATTGAGCTATGGTATGAATACCAAAGTTTCCACATCCACTTTGCCGAGAGTCACTCAAATCGCCATGGAATTCCTTCGCTGTGCCACAACTACAGGGAACGATGTCATACCCTGTGGAATCTTGGGGTGGCGGAGTCGCACATATCCCCGCATGCTGATTGACCTGAGCGTGAGCGCTACCGGATGAGAGTCGCAGGCTGCCAGTGAGCGCATGGGTTGCAATGGTTGGCATTCTGGCTTCTGAAGGAAGTATAACTATAACCAATGACTATGTTGGCAAATGTTTCTACATTATACCACAGTCACGAGCGCTATAACCACGTCTTAAAGGGATTGAGTCGTTCGTCGTTTCAACCTCTCCGGTGGTTTCAGCCATTTGTTGACACCAGCGAAAATGAAAAATGTAAAAACATGTTAAAACCAGCCAGTGAACATTGTCGCCACCATGAATTAAACCACATGGACTCTTCGCGTCCAATTCCCAGGTCGCTACTTTTTGTTGGGCTGCAAATCCCTTCAAGTTGGTGGTGCTTGTCCTCGCTGCCATGACACACATGCGCACATCTTAGCCGTTGATGCATCAACTAACAATCACAGGTGTGATGCATCAACAACAACACAATAATGAGACATTCTATAGAGATATGCGCAGTCTCAGAATTCACGACCATGCTACTGCCCCTCACCCGGCAACTTGGCGCACGAGTGAACACCACATGAGTGTCGCGCGCCTTAATCTAAGCTGAGCTGCTGAGAAGGCACAAACCCAATAGGCAACATCCATCTTCATCTGATGATTCAGCGCCTCACAAAGTTCTCCAAACTGCCGGCCCTTCAACATTTGCACCACCTGAGATGCCACGGGGATGTGCCGAGCTGAATGAAAGGAAAACTTCTGAGCAAAACTTGTCAGCTCAATGATCTATTGCCGAATTCTTCCACACCTGGTGGCCACAAAGAACAAACCCTTAGTCCCCCCTGGTTCCCCATCATTAACTATAATTTTCCCTATAGTTTGTTGCTGATTATCCACCATTGTTGGTTGGTTAATGTTCTCGTTTAAGTGGTGTGGAACCTGGAGCTTTGGAAGTTAGACGTAAGCTTTTTGGATCTATGTGCTCCTTGCCTGGGATCGCCACTAGTGGTGGAACCGCCCCAAGGTGCTCAGAAAATTGAACGGTCAACGGTTCACCTCTGCCAAGCTTCTTTGTCATAGAGGGTTGACCCTAAGGCATCCGTCAGGATAGCGGCAATCAAAAAGCCTGGGGCGCGTGAATGTCCATCGTTTTCCGCTGTAAGAATGGTTCTGCCATGGCTGTTTCGGGAAACATGGCAGGTGTATGTCAGGCTGCCAAATGGGTGCCAAAGAACTGAACATGGCATTCACAACGGCAGGTACTCACTGGGCTGTCACCCGTCGCTGGTGCGTCAACCAATGGGGGGCCAGTGGTGGTATCCTGTTAGCATCTCCCGGGCCGGATCCTGTCCGCTTAAAAAGAACAAGGGAAGGACATGCTAAGGACATGACATGGTAAGGACATGGTAAGGACATGGCAAGGACTGTCTGTTGAAAGGCACTGTGATTTACGATTGGGAAATGCCTGTCCATGGCCGGACCCAACAGGGATAGTTAGTGGATGTTAGCGGATGTTGGTGGTGGATCCCGGTCAGGATTACCACTTCGGCATGCTCCCTCACCGAACGAGCAACAAACATCATGGAAAAAAATAACGATCAAGCTTAAATTGATTAAAACCCCTTTTTGCAAATATGCGGGCATACTGTCCATGATACAGGATGAAGTGTTTCTATCAGCCATGGCCATCAGGGAATCGCCAGCATGTGATAGCATGTTAGGGTCTTAGTCTTCTGCCTCCTGAAAGGATCTATGCTCAAGGTCAAGTAATCGCTTATTCTCCGCAACTCCAAGCCCCCATTGTTTCTTCCAAGAATTGCCTTCTTGCCGCTGTTGCCCCACTTTTTTGCGAACCTTGCCTCACCTTTCATCTCTATCCGGCCTTTGCATGCTTTTGCTGCAGGGACACTAGCATTTTGTGGCTGGTCCGCCCAGCTTTCTCGGCGTGAGACGTCTACATTGCATCTCAGTAAACCATCTAAGCTTTCAAAGAACGGAAGAAAGCGATAGAATACCCAAATACTATATATACCACCAGAAACAGTGCAAAATTGAACGTCCGTGAATTATGGATGAACACATCCCCCAGTGATGTCATCTCTGAAGCAGTCGAACCCATCAGAAAGGATGTGAACAACCAGTGGCCAACCAAGGCCTTTTGTTGCGAGGTCTGCATCGGCTGAAATGGGAAGCTGGTTCCAGCTTGAACCAACACCATCGAAGAAATCAAGTCGTTGAACCGAGCTCTCTCTCTCTCTTCTTTTTTGCACCTGTGTAGTTCGACATGAACTGCATCACCCCTAAAAACACATGTGCCAAGAAGAGAACACAGAACTTGAACACCTGCAGCCCAAGCAACTAAACTTGTTTCGCCAGCTGTGTGTCACCATCTTCTGCCCGAGCTGCGGCTTCCCCATGTTCACACAAGTTGAGTACGCGTAACCTGCCATCAGCAGTTTGACTGGGCGATTTCTCCATGTCGAAGGTTCACCCTTCCGGCTGGTGTGCCTTTGGATCTTTGGGGATGGTTGGACATGGGGTAAAGCACCCAAGCCCCGAAGTGCATCGCACCTGCCATGGCGCTGCTGCATGCGAGGTCAGCCTGAAGCCACAAGCTTGACAGCCGGCTTTCCACGTGAACAGATCAACAATTCACTTCCGCAAAAGCAACATATGAGATGGATGCAAAAACTTATCATAAGGTCTGGGGACATCCGGGGATTCGGTCGAAAGCCTCGCAAATGCGCCAACGCGCGTTCACTGACCACGGTTGTTGGCGGAAAAAGTTGGTTAAAGAGAACATGGAGGGTACGTCAAAAGACCAGCGTCACATGACTGAAAATACCAGCCACCCTGTATGGAATACGGTAAGCTTCTGACACCAAGCCACGGATACGACCAAGAAATGCCTCAAAAATGGTTTTTGTATGTTTTTGTAGCGGACCCTTGGGATCTGTACACTGATACATCTACAGAAGGAAATCTATGGTGTCAACACAACCTCACATCAACAGCTCACCTGATGATTCCAAGCATGTTGCTTTTGGATGATGTCAGTGCGGTTGATGCCGTTCCTTCTTGACGTTCTTGCGTTATGCTTGCTTCATCTTGGTTCTACGCTTGTGGCGGCTGTTTCTTGGAAATGAATCGATCTTAAGCAACGTTGAGATCCATTCCGTTGGCGGAAGTCGCTGAGTGGCTCCAGCGCTACCGCACAACCTCACTGGCCTGATTCATTACTGGCCTTACCCACCCTGCTGTTGGACCCCACCCTGCTGTCTTGGATCCAAGCACCCCCCTAGGCATCCCCAGGCATCCCCAGGCACCTTTGAAGTGGGTGGCTCTTCGTCCACGATGCAGATCCCAAGGCCACGCAGATCTGCACGGGCCAGCGGATCACCATCGGATCACCATCCTACAGTCCTGTCTGTGTCTGTGGGTTTGTGTGCGTGTGTCAGTGATGTTTTTTTGTACTTACATGAATGTACATAGTCAACCTAATAAACATACTTACCAATCATTCAAAGGGTGTTTCCAAGCATAGAGCTGTACATAGAAATGTGTGACGACATATCTACTAGCAATCTGAAACACAAAGGTGCAATGTAACATTATTGTGCATTCAATCAACAGATTTCAAACTGAGAAAATAGATGATCAGCCACAATCGATACAACATAATAAGCGATTCTACAACTTCTACAAGCACCTTTCCCCTGGAATGGTCGTTTATTTGGTTGTGTACGCTCACCACTTGGGATGCGTTATCATACCCCTGATTTTAATAGGAAAAGGGTATGTGCGCGGAATTGATTTATTACCTCGAGATTCAACCAAAGCAAATTGCAGAGAGGAGATAAAAAGAAACAAAGCATGTCGAAGCAACGAGCCTGATCAGCAGCCACTCGAACAATCAACATCAATCAACCAGCCAAGCTGTTCCATGGCGCGACGGGACGGTACACTCCATGGTCCACTTTGAAACCAGACCTTAGACTTTAGACTTTAGACTTGGACACTGATCTGCACCTCTGAGTGAGTATGAATGCAGGGATTCCCAGCAAGGAACGCATGCATATGCAAAATGCGCAAGATGAACCCCCAGCCACTGACTCCTAGCCAGCGATGTCATGGAACAATTGCAGGCTGCGAGAAGGTTCTTCTTCCGGCCGGAGTGTAGTAGCCAACAACCGGAATTCACGGGTGATCTCTGAAAGGGACTCAGCAAAACACTCTCAGTGGCCGGTCCCGTCCCGCCTTCTTCCAGCTCTCGGCGGAAGATGCCTTTCGAAGCCACGATGGCATATCCTGAGTTATCGAAGCGACACTTTTCTGCACGCAAGCGAGCTGACATCAGTGTAGCTGCCAATCACTGGGCTGGAGTTTGGTTTGAAGAAACACACTAGAACATCTAGAACCAAAATATGGTGATGGCGACCATTGAAGAAAGTTGACTGACGGCTATTCTCAGTTAGAATTTCTGGTACGTCAACCTACGAAATTAGTAGCTAACAAGCTCAAACAATAATTGCTGAACCTTGGGAGAGGACGGAGAAGCAGTGTTGCATGATGGCTGAACACAGATGCAGCAAGGCCCCACGCCAACGGCCTCCAAGGTTCTTCATGCGGGGAGTGACAGATCTCACCAGGAATGAAAAACCCTTCGTGTTTGCCTGAGAATGTCGATATTCTCCAGCATTCAAAAGCATCCCACGAAAGTTGCCCCGCCACACATGAACAGAGATACGTTGGTTTCGAGGAAAGCTCAAACTGGTATGCATTACGGGCATGTTGGCCCTGGAACACCAGCCTGCGACAGAGATCAGAACGCCTGAGGTGCCACCCCCCCCGCTTCAAGGTCCCGCCAGAACTCGGTTCTGGATTCATTCCTGTACAATACCTGGTTGGTGGTTGAAACTTTGCTTGTCAACCTGGTCAACCAACCATTTGTTAGTAATTCCATTGGGAAAATAAAAAAATTGAATCAAACCACCAACCAGTAGTTGTCTAACCATTTTTGTTGCTGATTTCCCCTTATTATTAACCATCATGAATTATTAACCAACCAAATATTCCTTGCATTATTTTCCACCGAAACATGAGGCATGTTTCCCGTCAACAGTCGTCTGCCCAGTCTCGGCTCTTGTCTCGAAACTCATCGTGGTCAATCACGATGGGCGGGTCAGTCCCCGTGTCAGAAAATCGATCTCCGGCAGCGCGGAGAGGCGAAAGCGTTGCAGGTCGCTAGAGGAGAAAGGGCTCTGGGATGGTCTGGGGCAACCCAAGAAAACCAGGGGGAACATCCCATGAATTTTTGGAGACACACATGTTTTTTGCACAGAGATCCTCCACCAAAACAACAAAACCCGCATGGTTTGCGACTATATCCGACTGCTATGTGATGGTACTTCCGGTTGCCACCTAAAAGTGTGAATGTTAAATCAGGCAAGAATTAGCAACCAAAAGCTGCAGGGGGTTGAAAAGGCCATGTCCCTCCTTCAGCACTGTTTTCAATATTGTAACATGGCTGTTCAAAATCAATGGTCCCCAAATTTGATGCCTGAAGACCTTGACTAAAAGTCTTGACCTTGAGCCATGACGTCATGGTGATCGAGAAACCGGTGGTGGATGATCGGGCCGGTATAGAACAAAGGGTCTCTAGTGGCCCTAGTGGTTCCTTGGTTTCGTTCAGCAATGCGCAGCCACCATCAAGATCATCAAATATAATGTTAACCCAAGATTAATAAACCCTGGGTTTATTGATTGGGGGGGTACCATTTCAAGTGGAAACCAAAGTTTTGAGGGGATACCCCCTATTAATCAACCAGGGGTTTATTATTCCAGGGTTGGCATTACAAATTCTACTGGGATCTTCTTGGGCTTCATGATTCGGTTCACGTGTTGACCGCTTCACTACGGCGGTAACAGCCCATCTGGGTCCACCCCCGAGGGGACGACACTCAGAGCCCTGCTCCGCCTTCCGAGCTGCTGGACAGTGACTCTGGGGACGCTGGCTGGGCCTCACCTGCCACAGCTACCAGCCGAGGGTTAGCCAACTTGGGCATCGGCTCACACAACAAACTCTAGGAACATAGGCGCCCCGGTACCAACAATTTCTTGGCAAGAAGCTATAGAGAAGGATTGATGGACGACAGTGGACGGCCCTGCATCTGTTTACATTCTGCTGCGTTTATTTTGCTATACAACGGCTTCATTTTGCTATCATTGCGACCAGGAACTTCTTCACCTTTCCAGATATTTCACTATCTGTTCCATGTTCCACCTGATCCAAGTCGCCAATAGACGTCAATTGCCAATACCATATATGACTGTAAAAACACCGTGAGCAAACATGGTCCATGATTTTTTTTGCGTATGGCAGAACCTCCATGCGCAGAATGCGTAGAATTGAGGCACACCCGGCGATCAACAACACATGGCTGCAGGCTGCCTACCCTATCCGCCACCAACGCAGCTTCAATGCTAAAGCCATTGGCCCCCAACAATATCGTTGGAATGATAATTACCCACGTCTTTCCACGGTTATATTAACATGCAACCACGTTCACATGCACGAATGCATCACATTATGCATGTATTCGGCTGGGCATATAGATTTACATAAACATGTATATATATATATATATATATATTGACTATGTCCCTGGACAAGTGCAATGCCCGCAGGAAGATATGTATACATAGAGAATGTAAATATATCTAGACAGATAGATAGATAGATAGATAGATAGATAGATAGATAGATAGATGCATACTTGTTTACATATGTGCGCATGAACAAACAGACTATACAAGCACCTGCGGGCAGGGTGCCTATTGGGCATTCATGCTGGCATATGCTGGCGTATGTTGGGGGTCTGTCTGCGCTATCTGCACCAAACTCCCACATACAGAAAAGCTACATGTTCTGCCACACTTGCTGGACTGAGAATTGCCTCCTGTGTATTCATGACCGATTCTGATCGAAAGTCTAGCCTGGTTTGATGAGTAGTTTGCATAAATGCAGTACATCAAAAAAATCATATCAACAAATCAATAAGTTTGATTTCACAGTCCAGTCTATTCTCGTCTAGTCGATTGATTTGATACTGATGTATGATTGATAAAGCCCGCATAGATGTGCATCAATCTTTGTTGGCCCTCTCTCTCTCTCTCCATCGCAGTCTCACTGAGTTCTTTCTCGGACATTTTATGAAGAAGTCAGTATACTAACATGGAACAGCATGGCAATACTCTTACCAACTGGGTAATGAACAACAAAGAGCATACAAGAGCCATCTCCTCAAAGAGTGAATGGGTTAATTAGCATCGGTGAAGCATCAGTTAGTAACTCAGTGTAAACCTGGTATAGCATTAGCTGGTATGACAATGACAATGAATCCAATCACTTGGCTCATGTATTATTTTCGTATTAAAACCCCACCTAAAGCAAACATTGATCATACAGTCGCTTTTGTCATTCTATGCCTTATCTGTCTGTCTATCTATCTAAAAATATCAATATAAATACAAATACAAATATAAATATAAATATAAAATACATAAATATATATATATATATATATACACACATACACCTATGTGTGTGTGTGAGCTAAACCACGTTGTATCTATCACATCATCGCGTCGCAGCAGTTATTTGGGAGGCGCTTCGCCTCGCTGTGCTCGCTCAAAGCGGTCCAAGGCTGCAGAAGCAGAGGCACCTTCAATGCCCAGAGTTGGGACATCTTGAAGTCGTTGGTGATGAATTCTGTAAAAACTACATTGAAATCACTTTAATTAATTAAATCATACAGTAGGACTTGGTGATGAATCCCTTTTCATCCTTTTTCAATGTCTCTATGAATAGTATTAAGTGATGATAGATGCCCATATGAATGCAGGGATTTCAGGTTACACATTTTTTTCCAAACATTGTAAGGTTTTGGAACATAGAAATTAGTGCATCACAACGTGACCAACGCTACTGGCAGCTGCCAACCCAAAAAAGCTATCCCTGAATGAAAAGTTGAAGAGCTGGAGGGGATTGTTGCACTCCTCCGCTGATGGGGATTGTTGCACTACTCCTGAATCAGCTTTCGCCGGACTTGCCAGGGGACAGCCAGGAACGACACACGAGCAAACGCCTGAAATCCTTTGGCCTAGGAACTGTCCAAGTACGATGTCACCGTAATTCGCAAGGTCGGAGTGGATGACTTTGGACCCTGCAGCTGTAAATCTTCATGAAATCCATTCCAAAATTCCTCATGGCAAGATCGGCTCAGCATGGCTCGACAATGTGGCACACAATGGGATCAAGCCTGCCATGAACCCATGGGTTTCTTTACCAGAAACAACACCAGTAGCTCTAGGCAATTCGACAGCCCAAAGCGATGAGGACAATGTGGAACATGCTTGAGAGCTTCATCAATTAAGATCCAGCAATTTGTACACTCACTGTGCATCTGTTGTGCCGGACTGCCAGCACTATTTAACCCGTTCATACCTATTCCGCAGAGATAATCAAACGGAAATAACATGAAATAACTATCCAATTCATAGACCCATAGGTTTGCAAATCAGTTGGGGTCCCGACAATCCACCCAGTTGGCACATTAGCCACTGTCACACAACATCAGAGTTGCACGGCTAACGAACAGAACCCTTGGTGTGGGTGCGCATCCACAGGTGGCCGGAGCTGATTGCCAGCTCCGTTCCATTTGTTCAACTCTTTTTTTAATGGTTCAACCTTCCAAGGAACCCCAAGCGCATTCGGCATATGCAATGCGCATGTCTCTCGTACATCGATCATCGATTGTGAAATGCGATAGTTCAGTTCACGACTTTTTGCAGGCGCTGGTGTTTGACCTGTCAAAATTGCTTCTCAAGCAAAATCTTCCCTGAAATTCGCCCAATCTTCTGGCGTTTGATCTCTCAACAGAAGGTGTGCTAGAGAATTTCACCGCATTTCAGCACAAATCGCAAAGCACCTGATATTCCTGCTTCGGGCTCAAACCTGTTGAGATACAAGTAGCATAATCAGTGGATATCTGCATTGTCACTGTTTGAAGTCTGCTTGACCTACTCTTGGGCTTTCTTATTTCCGAGGGTAACTACACTATCATGACCCGATTCCCGGCATCGTTTGATTCGATGCTGTGTGAGGGTCTATTCCCAACTTGAAACCCTTCAACTTACGCTTATTTGCATTGGTTGCATGACGGAATCCTTGTTCAAAAGCTGAGGTTGCACGCCCAGCTTGAAGTATGGCACTCCTTCCTTCACCAGAGACGCTCGAATAGGTAGCCATGTCCAGCCGAGAAGAAGATTCCAAGGTACATCGCCCCAGCCCCCCAGCTTCTCAATGTTTATCATGCGTCTAGATTGGCAAAACAGCCCACTGAATCGTCATAAGCTTTAGTAGCAGTATGATGCAGTATGGCTATTTTCATCTTTGTTTGTCAGCCTCTACTGGCTCCCTTAAGCATTGACCCTAAGGGCCCACCATGAAACCAACGAAACCTGAGCTGGTGAACGGCGGTATGCCGATCCAAGGGGCCGATGCTGGTAGGCACAGTTCTCCTCCCAGATCGTCCTGCCAATGGAGGGGGACTGGGCCGGGCTGCAAACCACAATTTGGAAAAACCAAAAAAAGCTTGCGTAGACCACGGGACACCCGGTGTAAGAGTGTCTAGGTGCTGGCTGGTGGCATTCCAACCGAAGAAGCTTCGAGCAAAAAGTGGAGAAGTGACGAGAAGAGGGAGGGAAGAGAGAAGAAATTGGAGGAAGCCAAGATTTCGGCCAAAGAAGAAACAATCGACAGAAAAGGAGATGAGAGAAGAGGGAAGGACGAAGGAGAGAAGATAAGGAAAAGTAAGAGCAAAGCAGAGGGGAGCAGCAAGGATAAGGGCAGAGAGGAAGAGCAAAAGAGAGGAGCCATAGGGAAGAGATGGGAAGAGCAGAGAAGAAAGAAAGGAGAACAGCATCGAAGAGAAGAGCAGAACAGTAGGAGGCAGCAACTGAAATCAACTGCAAATATTTGGACATATGCAGCTGGCAAGTGCATGTCACGTGTTGCCCATGTTGCCACCCCTAGAAACGCCAAGGGAGCATGTCGCACAACTATGTTCAACGCACAGTTCTAAGAACTGGATGCTCACGAGATCTCACGAGCAACCTCTCGAAGATAAGCTTACAATAGTATAGCCATAGCCTTACCATGCTGAACCAACCATTCACCAAGCTGGCTCGTTGCACCTCGGCTGGACTTGATGTCTGGGGGAGGAGCTTACCAAACCTGTTCACGGAGTCCTTACTCAAAACATCCTCATCCCAAATACCTCGGCTTTGCAACAGCTGCAGAAACTTGTCCAATAAGGTTGCTTGGAATGGTCAGATTGGGTCAGACAACAAGAAAACCCTCCCTGGGTCCATGGGCTGAGCCCTCCCGTTTCAAATCATCCTGGCGCGCTTCTTCTAAGCTATTGACCCCTACCCAAGACATCACAAGCTATGATCCAACCCGCCAGCTGCGAATTGAGGGAGCTGGACTCCCTTGGATGGCACTGATAGCACTTCCCTTGATGCGTCCATGGTGCTGAAATGTAGAGCTTCATCCTCTGAGACCTCGTGTAGCAAGAAGGCCTGCAAGGCGAAGCTTCGTCTCTGGCCATTCGCCATTGGATTCACCATAGATGGAAAATTCACCAACCAACATCCCAGATTCATAAAATCATATAAAATCGGTAGAATTCCACTGATTCGAAACGCGGCTTTCTGAAAAAGACTGGCGAGGAATCCAGAGAATTGAAGTGATTTCCCTCCTGGGGATTTGAGGAACACCACAAACCAAATGCTCCGGTGACTGCCATACCCTAGGGCATGCTAGATGGCACAGTTCTCCAATGATACCACCGATTGTGAATGCCCTTGTCATTGGCTCTCTAAACAACTGTCGATTTCTCCCTTAGCCTTCGGAATTCATGGCTTCATGTGTAAGGGATGAACCATATGAGTGGCGGACGAAATTATTTGTTTGGGTAACCGTCATTTGGTCCGGACTCGCTTTTCAGTCGGACCTACTCGCTTTTGCGGGGTTTCTGCGTTTCAGCATGCATGATTCATACTTTGGATCTTATTTATTTCTTCCATTCATGGTTAACTAATTAAGAATAAACATTGAACAAGCAGCAAACTCTATTTTCCTTTGACCAAGGCATTCAGCAAAGGCTTGGGCCGTCATGGCCGCATCAACAAGCTCACTTGTATAAAGCATGGACAAGAAAAGGGGACCTGGTGGCCCGAGCCCTGGAATTGATGAAACTGGACTCGCTTTGGACTCGCTTTGGGACACACTTGAATTTCCAGAATTTGGCCTTATGAAAAGATCAGGGGTGGCAGGGACTCGCTTTTCAGTCGGACCTACTCGCTTTTGGGGGTTTTGACTACTTCTCTAAAACCAATGATTGCACGATGATAAAACTAATTGACGATAATTGTGTCGGATGCTAATATAGGGCCAGCCTCTGTTTCATTCAACTACTACAGGCAATCTTGTACTAAACCCCCTCTAAATCTCAAAAACAAATGAACAAATCATAAGTGCTGCGTCTATCCTTTGGACGTTCACAATATTTCACAACTGTCAATTTCTGTGGCACTTGGTAAGTATGAACACTGGCACATGTCCAGCCCAATCCTCACCGGAGCAGTGCCTGCTCCCAGGTGGGATTCAGAGTCTTCTTAATGGTTTTGGTTCGACCACCACCCCTCCACGGTTTTGGCATCTTGGACCTCAGGTGCTGTGGCAGTGAGCTGCGAGATGTGGTGAGATTATTTTGCCCTTTGAAAGGGCGCCTCCAAATTCTGAAACTGTTGAATCCCTGGACCAGGAAGAGCCCGATCGAAACTCCACATGCCCAAGAACGCACTTAGGTCTTGGATGGTATCTTTTTCTCGGTGACTGTTTGTGACTGTATGTCAAAATATGTTGTTACATACTGTTCGCAGCACTGATCAACGAACGGCAGTTCTTGAACTGAAACGACTACAGTATTTTTGCCGATCCACATCGCTTGTCGAGGAGAAGGCATCGGGCACGTTTGTTAATTTGCACTTCGATGTTCTACAACAAATTGCCATGCCTTTCAACTGATTGGCCAACGGGTAGAAAATGGCAATGGAAGTGATTTTTTTCCCTTCAAAAGACGGATGGAAGTCAGTTCACCCTGGCAGCTCAAGTATGAGAATACACCCACTTCACCTTATCACCTCATATGACACTTCACCAGAGAACCGTCCAAATCACCTGGGGGCCCATCAATTGCCAACAAGTCTAAAACGTCACAATACGTCACAATACCTGTTTGGCATTATTTGGCATGTCATCGGGCATGTTTGCCATGTCAAAAAACAAATGTTGATATGTGGGGACATGCGGGCCTTGGAACCGGTTTTTGCTGGCTACGGATCCCCCATGATCCCCCTCAAGCCTCAAGTGCTTGGTGGGAATTCGCACGGATCATTGGTTGGTCATGACTCGTTTCAAGATCACCCCCAGATGCCAAGTCCCCAGGGACCGTGCTGGCAAGATGCGCTGCCACGCACTGCACCACGCAGTAGGGATCACTCGTGAAAAAGTCCATGGCAGCAAGGTCCCGGCCCTCGTGCACCACCACCATGAAGCATCGCCAGCTTCTGGGAAGGGCCCACATGGAAGTCCAAAGAGTTGCGACAAACATCCCGTGCTTCCAAAAACTTCAATAAGTATAGCCACAAACATCCCAGCTTTATATGATAACAATTGATAACACTAATCATGATCTGGTAGCATAACATGTCAAAGCACTGCCCCGTTTCTGCGCACCGACGCGTCATTTCTCAGATCTTTTCTGCTAGGCTGGTGTCCGCTCAAGTTAGCGCCTGCGAGAGTTCTTGCTGTTAGGGAACGCCATCTCCCTACCGAAAAGACTTGCACACCATTGTGGCAACCCGTTCCTCCCCAAAAAATAAATACCCCCAGGTGTCTGTGGAAGAAGTCGTTGCGACCTCTTTGGTCTGTCATGACATGGGAACTGGTTTTGCACATCCTTTGAACTCTCTTGCAAGGAAATGCTTTCAATCACCATCAACGGGGACGGCTCCTGCTGGAATCCTGCTCTTTGGGTGAACCATAAACAAGCGAAAACAAGCGCGCAACGTTGCAACAAACGCACAGCGTAAACGATCGAGTCCAGTTTCTGTGCGATGTGAAGCGTCGACAAACATATGCCATGAAGAAGCGCAAGTCTAAACACAACCCACAGTCACTCAGGTGAGAAAGGTGCAACGAACGCTTCTGTGGGTTTGACCATCAAAATCAATCTGGAACTTGCAACGTGCAAACATGTCCTGGAAATAAGGTCAGTCCGGAAATTGGTGCATACGTTCATGCGACGCCGCAAAGTAGTCCACAAGTCGAGTCTTCGTGCACTGGAATCAAAATCGCAAGAATCGTAGGCTACAACAGCTCCCAGCAGGTACAAGATTTGATGTTTCTGCAAGTGGTTTGAACATGTTTGAACCCTTGGAGCAAACACGAGCTAACACAAGTCAATCACAAAATAGATGCATCCCATGATGAACTCACGTTGGATTTTGAATACAAGCCCAAAGATGAAAGGCAAACTGCCCTTGTTCAACACCTCTGAAGACAGTAGTGCACCTGAAACTCAAGCAAGAAGACAAGACCCTGGCACAGCATGGCAAGTATTTCTGTGAAACCCGTGGCTCGGCACCCCCCTGTCCTGAAGCATAGGGAGCTGGGGATGATAGCTTGACGTACCACGTCGTGTGTCGTAGAGGAGTCTGGATCGAAGTGTGGCCTAGACGTGGCTTCAGTGCGGGCACCACTGATTTCAAGCATCGGAAGTCAGTGTTGCCAGGCGGGCACAGCAAGTTCACTGCCTGCCACAATGGCAGTCTACTTGATTAGCCAACGGTGGGAATTTGCGAGGAATCCACATCAATTTACAGGTCGGGTGGTTGGTATAGAAGAGATGCACCTCTCCCTATTTACTACGGATCTGGAGTCGATCCTTGGGGTACTTCAAAGCGTGGTCCAGAGCACTTGGCACTGGCATTGAAGCGTCCTATTATATCCAATTGGCCTGGCATAATGGTAGATCCATATATTGATAAACTCTCCACCTGATGGCGAATAGCTAGATGGAAGGTCACAGGGGGTAGTGTACTTTTAGACTTATATGGTGGTTTCTCAAAATTTGGGTACTCCCAAATCATCCCGTTTATTAACCATGTACAGTGATGCAATAAACCAACCATCTCTTTGGGTACCCCCATGTTGAGAACGCCCCGAATACGGACCTCTGGTGAAGTAACAGGGATCCCACTGGGAGACAACTAAAAACAATTACCAACTTACGAACCGATGACTGATTTGGGATCAAAGATCAATGACTCTCTCACGAGGTTAATGCATCGACAGAAACACCAGGCCGTGGCACTCGGATCCAAGTGGCATCAGCGACCCCAGACTGGCGTAGAAATCCACCAGCTGACCTTGATGGCAGCGCTAAGGAAGTCTCAAATAATGCTGAGATTGTATTAATAAACCCCTCCTCAATAAAGTACGCCAAATCCCTGTTTTCAATAATAATCCCCCCCTCAATAAAGTACGCCAAACATGTTGGGGCAACCAAATTTCGTGGAAAAAACTCTGAATGATGCATCAGCTCCCTTGTCTTTAGGAAGCAATGGAATCTGAAAAAGTTCTCAACCCTCAATTGATCACTTCCAAATTCAAAACCCTATCCGGAAATTAAAAAATCAATCTCACAAAGGGGGTAGCCTTAAAGCCTGAGACCCTCTCAACAAAATGTTTGTTTTAACCCCCTAAAATCTTTTTTCTAATATTTTGACACTAATCTTTAAGATTAGGCAATTCATTTAGCAATACTAAACTGATGATCCAGATGTTGGATGATTTCTGGCTTTAATTCTCCTTAAAATTACAGTAGACAATTCATTTAGCCATGCTTTAAAAAAATCCGGATTTCTTGCCAATGTGATTTCTTATTCGTCAATTTAAAACGATCCTTATCCCCTAAATAATTTTCTCAAAGTTTATATAGAGGGATTTGGAAGACGGGGGACGGGAGGGGTTGTAATACAAGGTCAACATTACCCAGTGACCCCGATTCCTAGCCATGCATCATCATTGACCATCACATAAGATGACTGATAAGATTCTTAGATGGACTACCTTTACAATAATGTACATAAACACATATGAATCGATCATTGTATATATATATATATAATTACCCTCTGTCTGTGTGTGTGTGCGTGCAATCTCTCACTGCAGTGAAGGCTGATTGACCATCGTTATCCTCAACCACTAAAGGCATCGATGAGATGACCAACCGTGACGACTGAGGGTGACCAGAGTGGAGGTGCTGCCGACGGCTGGCAACTAGCCTGCTGTTCATCATGCTGAACTAACCAGCCATAGCTATGGGCAAACAATTGGCTTACCCCACGCCTAGCCGATGTTCATGCTCAAATCTAAGCTCTTCCGGCTAAACCCCCACCGAAGATAAAAAACACCTTGATTCAACTGGCATGTTGGTTTTCGGGGGTTGGCGAATTGCAGTTTCAATTGCAGTAATTGAAACCACTAGGGAAACAGGATACCGCAAATGTCAGAATTCCCCCCAATAAAAATGATGGCCCTGTGGTTTTATTTGTAGGACCCTGCACAAAATCTCCGTTCTTGAATAGGTTTTCATAAGGATTTCGGAAAGGCAAAGGTTGCAAACACAAAATTGCATATTGAACATCACTAAGAGTTGTTTTCCTGCGCAGAAACCAGGAGTCTTTACATAACGGTTTTTGATTTTATCAATTATGGGAGGTTGCCGTGGCGGCTGCAACAAACCACCCCAAAAAAAAAACTAAGGGCCCTAGGGGTGTTTGGGATTGCTTAATGAGGGGAGAGGGCGGCGTTTAGCAAAGGCGGGAGGAGGTCATCTCACTAAGGTTCACTAAGTTGCCTAATCATCAACGAGTTGGGGCGGCGACCGCTCGATTCATTGAACAAGAGGGGGGATTCCACGCACTTCTGGCGCCACCCAAGGGACGTATGGTGATGCCCCGCTCAGCCAGCTCTTCCACTTTTCGCGTCCACGTCACTGACCTGACTGACCCAGTGGCATGGCGCTCGTGCATGATCCACACCGTCAACACAGACCCGGAATGACAACTGTCCAATCAACACCCTTGAGATCCCATGGGTCAAAGGACACCTGCAGGAGCCCGGCTTCCCCTAAGATCGAGTGGCATCTCCTCTGTCTCTTCCTCTATGGCCTTCCAGGTGACGCAGCTGACAGCAAGGTGATGTCAAGGCTGTTGGCCCATGATCAAACTTACAACTTCCATCCATAGCAAACCCTGGCGGACCCCTTGGTTCACCCAACTTGTGCCCTAGCCATGCACCATTGCTGTCCCGATGCCTTGCCCTGGAGCAAATCCATATCGAGGCCCAGCCTGCCATTGTTGTGTGCATGAGAAAGCCGATCCAGGGACATTGGATTCCAGTGGCGGGATTACTAGCTGTAGTGGGAAGTAAACATACAAAACTCAGAGCGTTCATTCTGAAACATTGCGCTCTGCCTTTCGGGATATGCGCATTTGTATGTAGTAGTTATCTTCAAAACCTATGACAACGCCATGGATGACGAATTGCCGCGAAATACACATGTCATAGATATCTATGTATAGTGTACACACGCACATACACACATACATACATACATACATACATACATACATACATACATACATACATACATACATACATACATACATACATACATACATACATATTTTACAATGGATAATCACACAATAACACAAAACAAAACACAATACAAGCACAAAATATGAGATACATAGATCACAAACAAGCAAATAAACAATGAAAAAAACATAAAACATAGTAATTAGTAGGAATCCCCTATAGTTTGCCCACATGTGCCCCGTGGTATGCCCCTCACAGCCATCAATCAGCAGCTGAGTGCTCGCCACTGGGTAACAACGGGTCACCTCGACCATAAGAAGCTACGGTACCAAGATCCAACTCAAGCTGTGTGTAGCCACAACTGGGTACAACATAGCTGTGACAAGAATTAAATCTTTAAAAAAGTGTGACCGTTGGTACCGCAAACTCCTCAGCTATAAGTGCTTGAACATCTTGTGGTAAAACCAGCCAAGGAAACAAGAACTCAAACAAACATGAATTTACACACATAAATTCAGAATCAGAAGCAAAGACTCAGCATAAGGAATTCCATCGTAGGAGCTTTGAGTTGGAGACGCCAATCTTTGATGCAACCTACCCAAGGCTATAGTAATAGACTCCGGAGGAAAACGACAACGTGCAAACAACAACCTAAACACTTCCATTTTTGACCAGCATAGTTCCCAAGTTTACCACAGCTGGTGGCACTATAGCAGGAACCATCTCCCTTCAATTTCCGTTGCCCGTGCTGGCTGCCGGGGTCTACCCCATGGGCCCCCGGGCTTCTTGGGTGGCTGCGACACGATGGAGGGCTGGCCCCAGGCCGCAATCTCCGTGCCCAGGGAGGAGAAAACGCACGCCAGCAGTGGCACCACCAGCATCTTACGCAGCAGCACCACCTGGGACATCAGTGATGATCCAGGATGATACTCTACAACTTCGATATATCAAGGATGCTCCAGAGATGGTATGCCGCATGCCCCCAAGCCGCAGGCTTGATAGATTCCACATTGAAAACTTTAAAATGTCTTTTGGGATGCTACCAAGCATCTTTTTTGCCCGGGCGTCCAACAAATCAGCTAGCTAGTGGAATGATCAGAACGAGGGATCCCTACACAATCCGGCTAATACCCTCAAATGATTGAAGGCACTTGAAACCCTAAAGATGAGAATGAAACCGAATGAACAAATACATCAAAGTACCCACCAACGATTGATTTTCTTGCTGTGCCAAGCAGTAACCGCCAGGTGTGGTGTGAGGAAACGGAACTCTAAGTCTTTGTTGGCTGTTAGGGGGGTGATGTATGGTGATGTGGTCCAATTGAAGGCTCGATCATTGTCTGAATTCAATTTCCTGTAATGGCACCTTTAGATAAGTTGCTTGCAAGTATTTTGGACCGCGCGCCAACCATCTGTGCAAGCTTTGTACGAACACCCGTGCGAGAGCAATTATTCTTGCCCAAAGCCGGCGTGGTGGCAAAACAGAAAGAGAACACGGAATCTAATCCCATGCTGGACCAACAGTAAACGAACTTAAACGCACTTTTCCTGCCAAAATATCAGCTGCCAAGCACCAAGGAACCCCAAAAGAAATCATCCACTTCCACTCGTCCATCTCATTGAGGTTGGCCAGAAATGCCATGATGACAAGAAGGTGGAGACAGGTGATCGTTGCCTGTTCGGAAGCAGTCGTGTGAGTGCAATGTTTGAAGCCAAAAATCCACCAGGGAGGATGAGCTGTGAAGATCTGTGAAGTGCAATCGCTACAAATTGAGCCGAGGCTAATTCGTGGTTCACCAATGGTTCATAGATAAACTCATGGTTAATCAGTGGTTAGTCAGTGACTGATTGAGCCGAGAGACTCCCAAAGTCCAAAAAAATGTGTCCTTGATTTTGAAGAGTCGCAGCTGCCACTTTCGATACCGACTGCTCTCTTGGACGAAGCCGCGGTAGGCCATGTACCTCAGCGACCGTCAGCGACTGCCATACTGCCGAAACGGAATGTTCTGACATTGGACAGTCGAACAAAGCATGCAGAAACTGAATGGAACTGAAGAATTAGGTCGATTCACAAAATGGTGATGTAGCAAATAAATGTACAAATAAACGCGTGGAAGGATTGTAGAGGTTTTTGTCGATATTGAAGAATGCGGACGGCTCTTCTGCAATATCTTCTTAAAACTCGGGGTTCTGACTGGTTTGTTGAAATGTATATATTCCAAACTGACTTGCATCATCACATGCGTCTTTCCTGTAATGCTATGCGGGCATGATGTAATATGTATTCCGAAACTTGATCAGGCATTTCAGCTGCTTGCAGGTATTCAGACAGGTGTCCTCCTGCCATTTTCTTCGGCATGTATTCCGACATCTTGCTTGTTATCTAATTAATTACAAAAATAGAAACACTTGCGGCACCGTGAAATCAATTAAAGACCCTTGCCTGAAGGGTGCGAAACTTAGGAAGCAAAATCCTTTAGAAATACCAAATATAGGTGGGACCAACCGGACCAACTCTACAAAAGCTGATGCGAGAGCCACATCCAGTCGAAGACTCAAACGCTAACTTTAGTGGTTGATGGATGCCCTTCTTCCCGTATTGGGTTAAGCCTAGAGTAGTCTCTTCGAATCCGATCAAACAGCGCCACTGGAGAATATTTCACATAACACCAACACTCAGGATGCCCACATCGTTGGTTCTACGTAGCCAAAGGTACGAGGTGCCATGACCGACCCAGGATGAACGCCAAGGTGCATGATGATCCCTCGAGGAATGAGGTTCAACAGGATAGATACGATGGCAACAAAGGTGTACCACAGTAGGGTACCTGCGAGCAACCGCAAGTTCCGCCAGTGCCGTAGAATCTGTAGATGGTTTGCTGTAGTTTCTTTCTGTCACCGGGTGACACGTTCCCGGAAACGATCGAGCGTTTCTGAACGACTATATATGACGATTCATCAATTAATTGTGCATCAATTGTTCGTGCGTTTGACATGGAGAAAAACAAACAATTTGTCTAAGTCATGTAATCATAAATATATATATATATATTTCTCTGAAAACAGCAAGTATATGATTACATGAGTTAGAACAATTTGGTTCGTTCGTCAACCCCTATTCATTCAGCAAGGGGAAGGGCTGGGACTCGGAGGCAAAGGGCATCCCTCTCTGCTTGCGGCGCCTTGTTGCACCGGGCAATTCGCTGGACTGCGTGCAGCCACTGCGGTGCCATCCACGGAGAAGAAAAGGGCGACGAAGGCCAAGGAACCTTCGCGAAATGGAAAAGTCATCGAGAGTTGATGGTGTTAGATCACCCTACCCTTCCAGTTACCTCTATAGTAGGTAACTAACCCTGAAACACAATGGTAGAAACCAGCTGGTTACCTACTATAGAGGCAACTGGAAGGATAGGGTCATTGAAAAAAAATGACCTTCAACACCCAGGCGATCCGTGTCTTAGAGGACAGCCCAACCGTTGACAAACGATTCATCATGGCTGATTGATGGTTAATAACGATTCTTGGCAGTGAAAAATGATGAACAAATGTATAGAAATGTTATCATACCCCTAGGATTCCAGGCACGTGCAAAGGATACCCCTAAGAAAACGACTAAACTTTGCACATGAGCACAAACTAAGACTAAACTTTGCCACCTAAAGACTATACTTTGCCACTTGTTAGGGTTCATTTTCGGGAAATGAAATCACTTAGTCCCGAATTCAAGATAATGATATGATAGCAAAGCCAATTTCTGTAGTTTGCCAATGTGTTGGCTGGTAACCGCCAACCCGCAACATGTTCCTACTCGGGTTGGATGCCGTGGGAAATTATCACTGGTTTTGGTGACTTGTGACATGAGCAATTTGACATCACCTTCAGCACATGAAGGACTTGGCTTGCATGCTGCTAATTTGAGAAAAAACAAAATAAATTGCTTTACTTCTAGCGATCCCCACCCTGACATATCAATCTGACATTACGTCTTGGCATTTCTCCTTGCATTCCATTTGGGTTGCAGTCTAGCGTTTTCCTGGCATTTTTCCGGGCCAATGTGCATTGCGTTTGGCAAAACCCTGACATTTCCTTTTGCCATCTATCCGGCAATATTCTGACATTCCACCTGGCAAATGTTCTGAGATTCTTTCTCGCATTCTATCTGGCATATATTCTGGCAACCTTTGTGGCATCCATTCTGGCATACTTAGTTTCGACATTCTATCAAGCATAGATCTTGGCAGTCTCTCGTCATTCTGTGTGGGACACAATCTGGCATTATTTCTGGTTATATGTTGACCTTCTTTCTGGCACAAATTCTGCCATGCTTTCTGGTAATCTATCTATTTTGCACACACTCTGGCATTGTTTCTGGCATTCTTTTTGGCACTCTGTTGGGCATACATTCTGGCAGCCTTTCTGGCATATACTCTAGCATTCTTTCTGGCATATACACTAGCATCCTTTCTGGCATATACCCTAGCATTCTGTCTGAAATATTCTGGAATTTCTTTGGCATATATTGTGGCAATCATTCTGACATTCTTTTTTTGGTAATCTATTTGGCTTATACCCTAACATTTTTGACGTCATATATTGTGGCACTCGATGTGGCATTCTACCTGGCACATGTTCTGACGTTCTTTCTTGCATTTAAGTTAGGTGGCACATATGTTCGAACTCTATCTGGCAGTTTTTGTGGCATTCATTCTGGCATTTGTTTTGGCATTTGTTTGGCATATATTTTGGCCAGTGTCGCAATCCTTCTTGAATATATTCTTGCATTTTCTTGTGTTTCCTTCCAGCAGATATTCTTGTATTCTTTCTGGAATGTCTTCCGACCTCCTTTCTTGCAAGCACTATTTGTTCTGGTGATCTATTTGGCTGCAAAGATTTTGACATTTTACCTGGCATATGTTGTGGCATTTTTTCTAGCATTCTACCTAGCTATTTGGCGTATATTCTTTGTGGCATTTATTCTTGCATATGTTTTGACAATTATCTGGCATAGATTCTGGCATTCTTTCTGGCATTCACTAATAGTCTGGCATTTGTTTGGAATGAGTTCAGTCCTTCTTTCTTGCATATGTTCTGGCATTCTTTCCGGCAATCTCTCTCGAATAGATTCTGACATTTTATTTGGCGTATGATCTGGCATTCTTTTTGGCATTCTATTTATTTGGTATCCTTCCTGGCCCTCTATCTTATCCGGCATTTTTTGCGGCAATCTGTCTCGCATACGTTCCGGCAATTTATTTGACAATTCTGGCACTCTTCCTGGCACATGGTCTAGCATTCCTG
>VSDK01019242.1:189782-206316 GCA_009767595.1 Symbiodinium kawagutii | reverse complement strand
TCTCTGACATTCTTGATGCAATACATTTTGGCATTTTTTGAGGTATTCTACCTAGCACATGTTCGGGCATTTTCCTTTGTATGATTCTATTTGGCATGATTTCTATCATTCTTTGTGGCATTGATTCATACTGCTAATGTTCCGAGATTCCATCTGGCATAGATTCTGACTATTCTGGCGTGCTTTCTGGCATTCTATCTTGCATTCTGTTTGGGATTTGTTTTGACATTCTATCTGGCGCATATTCTGACATGTGTTTTGGCAATCTATCTTGCATATATTCTGGCATTCTTTGTGACACTTGCACTGGCATATGTTCTGGAAATTCTATTTGGCCTGTACATTCTCTCTGGCATGAAGTCTTGTGCCATTCCACCTGGCATGTGTTCCGGCAACCTGTTTGGCATCTATATCATCGTCTATATCTGACAATCTTCTGACATTCTGTCTGGCATCTACATCTGGCATATCTTAAGGACAGTCTATTTGGCATCTATTCTGACATTCTGTTTGGCATATCTATTCTACATAGGATCCGTGTCTGGCAGGCCTTGGAACCGTGCAAGCGTCGCTATATCATTATTGTTTTCTTTTGCTGCTGCTGCATTTGCTCACTGTGCTTGGCTATTTTATGTGTGGTGGTGGTGTGTGTGTGTGTGTGTGTGTGTGTGTGTGTGTGGGTGGGTGGGTGGCTGGATGGCTGGGTGGCTTGGTGGCGGGATTCGTTGCTGGCATGAATCAAAGCTAGAGACCCTCAGCTGGCTTGTGGAGAAAAAACAAGTTGCAGCATTCACTGTCGGAGAATGCTTTTTTTTGTTGGTGTTGTTTTGACACTGTCTGGCTGGGTTTTGACATTTTGATGATTTTTGGGAGCGTGGTCTTGGCGTGGTGCTGGCGTGGAACTACTAAACTTTGCCGTGGATCTACTAAACTTTGCCGTAGAACTACTAAACTTTGGCGTGGTGCTGCTTCCCCTGGATTTTGCTAAATTTTTGATCAGATTGATCAGAATTTTAAAACTGTAAAAATTGACGCTGGATATCTCAGCTAAAGGCCAACCAAATTTAGAATTTGGATGCGTTTTGCAAAAATTGGTGCTGGATGCTCCGAAAAATCAACAGATTGGTTCTGGCCAGGGATACTCACACGATTGTGCGATCCTGCTGCCTCAGCTAGTATCAAATTCCCATGGACCGGGCGACACGTCCTGATGGTTGCTTGATGAGGAAAAAGTGGTTGGCTTCTATATGATTTTACCATCAGGGATCCCTACCGTGACCAACCGATTTGATATTCCATTCGGCATATATTATTGCGTTCGGTCTAGCATATATGCTGGCAATTTCCGGCGTATATTATGACAATCTTTCTGGTAATCTATCTGGCACATATTCTATGACATTCCACCTGACATACAGTATGTCCTGACATTCTTTCCGGCGTTCTGTTTCGCAATCTATCTGGCACATATTCTGGCAATCTTTGTGGCATTCGTTCTTGCGTATGTTCTGACATTCTATCTGGCATATCTCTCCCAATCATTCTTTCTGGAATACATTTTGGCATTCTGGCGTATGCTTTGACAGTCTGTCAGGCATTTTTTGTTGCATGTTTTCTGACCTTCTTTCTATCATTCTTGCTGGCAATCTATCTGTCATCTGAGCTGGAAATCCATTTGGCATATATTGCGGCACTCTTTCTGGCCTTTGGTCTAGCATTCTTTCCGGCATCTATCCCAGACCTTCTTTGGCGTAATTACTGAATTCATGTTGGCTTTCTTTCGAGTTTTCTACTTGGCTTATACTCCAACATTCTTGATGTCATATATTCTGGCAACCTATGCCTGGCACATATTCTGACGTTCAGTTCTTTTCTGCATTCTATCATTCTATCTGTCTAGTTGGCATTCTTTGTGGCATTCTTTGTGGGGTATATTTGGGCTGTTCTGGTATGGTTTTTGGCATTCTTGTTTGCATATATTCGGCAATTTGTGTGGCATTCATGAAATGATTTTTCTGTCTTCTTTCTGGAATTTGTTCCGGTCTTCTTTCTGGCCTATATTCTGGCATTCTTCCCAAACATCTACCTGGCATGTATTCTGATCTTCTACCTGGCATACATTCTGACAGTCTTTGTAGAATTCTGTTTGGCTTTTGTGTTGGCTACCCATTGCACCATAGGTCCTGGCATTGTGGCAGTCAATCTCACCATCCATTCTGCAATCTATCAGGCATTTGTTCTTTCTGGAATCTAGTCTGGCATTTCTTCTGGCTGGCATTTTCTTTGGTATGTCTTCTTGCATTCTATTAAACATATTTTCCGACATTCTACATAGCACATGTTCTGACAGTCTGTTTGGCATTCTGGTGGGGGTTTATTGTAGTAATCCATTTCATCATATGTTCTGGCGATCTATCTCATAATATGTCTTGTTAATCTGTCTGGCAGTTTTTTCTGCCACTGTTTCTGGCATGTATTTATATATATATATATGTGTGTAAATGTAGTTGGCCTTCAAACTGGCATATGTCCTGGCATTTTGTTTGGCATTTCTGAGCTTCTTGCTGGTATTCTACTTGTCATTCTTTCTAGTGATCTCTCTGGCACATATTCCGACATTCTACGATACCTGCCATCTCTTCGGACGGTGTACATGGGATGTATCCTGGCCTTTCTGCAATAGTCGATTTTTTGTCTGGCATATTCTTTCATTCCACCTGGCACGACATGTTCTGGCAACCCTATATCATCGCCTATATCTGACAATCTTCTGACATTCTGTCTGGCATCTACATCTGGCATATCTTAAGGACAGTCTATTTGGCATCTATTCTGACATTCTGTTTGTCATATCTATTCTACATAGGATCCGTGTCTGGCAGGCCTTGGAACCGTGCAAGCGTCGCTATATCATTATTGTTTTCTTTTGCTGCTGCTGCTGCATTTGCTCACTGTGCTTGGCTATTTTATGTGTGGTGGTGGTATGTGTGTGGGTGGGTGGCCGGATGGCTGGGTGGGTTGGTGGCGGGATTCATTGCTGGCATGACCCTCAGCTGGCTTGCGGAGAAAAAGCGAAGCTCGTTTTCTGATGCCCATGAAGGGCAATAATAGTTTGCAGAGTGATGACAAAAACTGTTGTGGCCCTAAATTGATTAATATCGTAGATGTTGATGTCCCACGCACTTATTATTGTTTCAACAATGTACCTTGGGAACCCCAGAAACCACAAACCCCTAAAAAAGGGTTGCTGGTGTGTCATGGGAACATGTTTGGCGTGGTTTGGCGTGGTTTGGCGTGGTTTGGCGTGGTTTGCGTTTTATGTGCAAAGTATGGTGTTTGTCGGAAAGAGCGTGCAAAGGATACCCTGGGTATGGTAGGGATACAGTATCAACATAGGATTGCTACCTCCGCTCGCACCATCGGCGATGTCCACCCGCCAAGCCCAATTGGGTTCGACTTCGCATGTAATCATACTGTCTCAGGAAACTGGGGTCCCGGACTCCTTCATTAACGGCCAAACACTCACTAACAATATTGAATGAGTGGGCGACCCCTGCATCATCAATTTATAGCCGATTCATTAATACACAATTTACATGTTATAACTCCGTGTTATACACAGTGATTCCGTCATTGATCCATTCACCTTTTATACCGTTGTTAGCCACATCAACTAGTAATCATTGCCATTCCTGCACAGCGCGTCGGTTCTCTGATTGAATTATTCACCAGGCAGGTGAGGTGATGCACTGGCCAATGATGGACAAGTTGGTTCTAGCTTAGTTAGATTTGCATGTGTTATCCAGTTTGCAATTAATGGTTGCCAACCATCAATTACAAACCATGCATTGAGGATATGGGGGCTCAGACTGGCCCACGTAAATCATTGTGACTGCTTGACGAAGGGCCAAGGACGCAATCCGCGATAATCTTGGCGCGTTTGGCCGATGTGATGTGCAAATCCCATTGCCACAGCTCCAGCACCTCAACATTGTCAGCTGGAGTCGATGTTACATACAGGTACCCGACAATCTCATGCCTAAAGCATGCCTCGACCCTTTTTTTGATGTCAAATCACAATGCAAACGCTGTTTGAAAGAAAGCATGCCTAAAGCATGCCTATATCCAAAACACAATGGAACGCTGATGGGAAAACATCTCCTGACTGACATTTCTTGTCGCCCAAACATCCAAAAACCAATGGAACGCTAGTGATCTAAATATACTAAAGCGATCTAAAGCGATTTGCCCACATGAAGCACGAGATAGTCATGTGCCTGTATGTTTTCCGGGACCCGTCAACCACTCTTGTCACGAAAACAACCGCAGTGGATCAGTGTGGTATGATCTCGGAGCTTTTTCCGTTTGCTTTGGCTGGGCAACAAGGATATCCTGGTCTTGCAAAAAGGTTCCGTGCATTGCGGGAGCAAATCAAATTTTGTCAGAAGGGGAAACACAAAAAGCCGAAAGAAGAGCGGTCGGAAGTATACCAGAAAAACAGCCCTCAATTCGTTCCAATCATCTATATACCCTGAGATTTTACCCTTACATTTGGTCGTTATAAAGTACCCTGAAGGTCTCGCAATCTGCATTGAAAAGGATGATTACGAAGCTCCCAGCATGGCATTTTATGCAACAAATCAGCAAAAGCTCATTGAGCTCCTGAAAGGGCACCGCTGGTTTCAACCCTACAATTCAACATTGCTAGCCATGGTTCTAAGATAGTGACTAAGACTATCGGGTTGTATATGGTTGTGATATAGTGACTATCGCCGAAACGCGTTATCTGTAAAAAGATGAATGTGCAGATTGCTTCTTTGTAATCTTGGTTCAAAGGAGGCCACACCTTCACTCATGTGGAGCAGGAGAGGTGCACTTGGGAAGCCATGGTGCTGGGTGCGCTGCCAGGCAGGTGGACACCACGCGTCTGACCCGGGAACCTTAGCCATGTGAGGCGGTGCCCCTTGGAGATTGAGAAAACCTAATCTACGTGGAATAGATGACAAGATGATGATAAACGATTCTAGATGAATAAAGTAATCGTATGCGATATGTGATGATGTGTGATGATGATAGATGATAATAGATGAATATCAAATTAGAATCGAAAAGTAATGATGTGCAAGGCCAGATCTTAGTCTCACTAACTTGACTCAATGAACGCATCCACAGATAGAGAGAAATTAATCACCATGATTAATTGTCTAAGTAAGATATCCTTCTCGCATGAAATTGACCCTTGAGGATTACATAATCATGATGATCGCAATCATTGACCAATCGTTAGATGATGGAAAAAGATGGAAAAAGAAACAACAATATTAATCAACAATCAAAGGGATTCTCACCAAACTGAGCTCCGAAGTGATTGCTACCTATGGTTCCAACAACTGCAGAGGCCCACCCAGCCACCCATCCTTGGAGAGAATGCCCAACGATTGCAGATCTATGGAGAAGATTGGAGAAGGTGGCCCAGAGTACCAGTTTCGCTCAACGTTTGCGGCGGAGCTTTGTTATCCAAACTCCTGGTGGCATTTCCATATCGCCTCCTGAACTGATCTCCAAGAAGTGCAGTGGAGAAGCTATGGATCTTGAGGAAGGCTTGTGGCAGCCCCTCCTCCAACTCCAATTGGAATGCTCTGAGCCCCTTGGATTTCTCAAGAGCTAGGCTCCCTTGGACCTGAGCGGCATGACCTCCCCTGCAAGGCAGGGGCAGCCATGAACTCAAACATATTGACCGAGATAAACCATGTATATCTGTGTATCTATATCTTTACCTATCTGTCTGTCTATCATCTGTCTATCCGAATCTATCGGTCTGTCTGTCTACCTGTCTGTCTGTCTATTTATTTGTGTAAGTGTGCACTGTGCATAATTAATATAAACTGTAAAGGTTTATTTTCGCTCTGCTTACATAGTCAGGATGTGTATGTTTAGTTTTAGAGATGGCAAAATCAAGCCTGAACGAGCATGCGGTCATATTGCTTTGCCAACCTTGGCGAATGCTGAGAATAGCAGCCAAACGCAATGTCAATTCTTGAACTGTGACCTCACAAAATTCATCCCGTTATCATCAATTCCTCTTCCTGACCAGTGTCCGACACCCAAAAAGAACTGAACGATTGGCTAAAGAGGAAATGCATTGATTTGGTTCAATTCATGGAAACGATTGGTTAAATGAAATTGATTGGTTGAAAGATGCTCAAAGGAAGAACCTTAGTGGCAACACATCTGCTGCTTGATGCCAAGAGGCCCAGCCATCAGGACCCCAGATGTGTCCCACCATGAAGCTCGGGTGAACGCTGTGCTGCAGCGCGACTTCCCGCAACGTGTTTTGGCACAGAATGAATTGCGACATCTTGTCCGACCTCGAACGAATCAAACTCACTGAGTCATCGGGAGGTGACCGATGACTGATCGGAATTTCACTGACTGAATCCCAAAGGTATCATGTTAGCTTATCGGTATTGAATAATCTTCCATTCGCAGGTGAAATGCTACCGCACCTATAGCATCGCAACCAATGACTTGGTATGACTCGGTCCTTGAAGAGGTGCATGTGAGGACTTTGCTGATCACAGTCTCCACAGTGAGCTGGGCCGATGTTATCCTGTACTTCCATGTGCTGCCTTGCTATATCCATGCAGGTACACTTCGACACTACCTTCCATGACCTCGCAGAGACCTCTCCAGGCTGCCCACAAATCGAGACCCTCTTATGCGTGGCTTCTGCCAATGCCGATGCCTTTTAAACCTGGTTTAATCGCACATGCTTTTTGCAGAAAGCGGCTCTCTCAATTTTTGTCCTCACAGGTCTCTCTCTCTCTCTCTGTATTTTTGTGATCCTGGCATACCATGTTGGTTCCAAACCTCGGGGCACTGACTTGCCGAGACGCAATTTCGGATTTAGATCTTGACTCTTCACCCAGTCCTGAGCAGGAAGTTGTCACAGTTCTTCCAGTACCCTACCCTTGATTGAGGGAGGCCCAAATTCATCCAAATTCCGTGCTCATGCTATCATGTAAGCTGACAGGCGTGACAGCAGCCATCAAGATTGGCCACATGGCATTTTGTTTGGGTTTTCTGGTGTCTATTTTTGGGTCTGGTTGGTATTTTATTCTATAATCTATAAACATTTGGTTCTTGGCATTCCAGCCAGCTTGCTTAGAACGAGTATATGAATATATTGCCATTAAGATCCTGGGACACCAAGGTCATCATTAGCCATGCCAAAAATAAAATGGCATGGGGCCAAGATGAACCAAGCCAATCCCAGAAGAAATGAAATCACAGGGCGCCAACCCCACCAAACTGATTTTCCCAACAAAGGGGTTGCACACTCGAAAAAGTCGAATCGAATAAAATGGATACATAATTTACCAGGGAGCCAAGGTGCCAAGCCTCCCCTTAGTGAAGCTAAAAGCAGTCTGAATCACTGAAAAAAAAGTGCCAAATTAGTTGCCTGAGGTGCTCCAGCCCCTACCATTTTAGTTGGTTCAGGCACAGGCTATCATCAACATTTCAATGGACACCCCCATTTCAATGTCTCAAGCACGACAGCACCTATTGCGGGAGCACCACATGTACCCATCTCATCAGAAGCACAACAAGTTGTTGGCATAAACATCATTAGAAACCATATGTGATCCAACGTCATCCATTCATCCATAGACATCATTAGAACCCACGCTTCACCACGTTTCTTTCATCGTTCATCTATGCTGTCGGATCAGGGCCATCGTCCGAAAAATTCTTCTCAACGGTGCTCCTACCACAACCGTAAGGACCACAAGATACTCCAAACCCTGGACGACCTGCCAGGCTTCGTGCAAGGATTCGTTGAGATTCATAATGGACTCCATAGTCGACTCCATCGTCGACTCCACCGAATGGATCGACTTCGTGGCCGAAAATGCTGGAACCAACTGTTGTGGACTGGAGCTGCACCTGACTCCCACTGTATCGAAGCTCCCCTCCCTCTCAGACTCTAGGGATTGACCGGAACAGGAGCGAAGGTAGTGAAAGTGAGGTGAGGAACAACAAATCAACCTTCACGTTGGCATGCAAAGCAACTCCCAAGCAGCGCAAACACAGGAAATGAAAGGTTTGAAGTGGCTTGCGATTCAAATCATCAACGTGGCCCATGTGCATTGAACTATATCCAAATGCATCCAACCGAATGGAAACACAGACCCGGAACCACCCCCTACATGATTTTGGCCTCGAAAACATCCCAGTCAAGGCGGAACAGCGTGATGAGCAGGAACGTCCAACCGGAGGGAGCTCTGTCAAGAAGCACCTGAAATATTGAGGCTAGCAGGATCTCCCATCCAAGTCAAGTCAGCCCCATGTGAACCTTCATGCTTATTTCAAGGGGCTTATTACCACTTTTGACGAATACCTTTCACATGTTTCCACATGTCAGAAATGGATTCTCATTTCTCTTCTTACCCAACCATACGCTGGCGTTTCTATGGAACGAGCCACCACCTGCAACGAAGCAAAAGGAAAGTCACAATGTGCAAGCTGATGGCACTGCTTCAACAACATGTCGTTCTCGAAAAAAAAGCTGGTGCATGAACAAAGTACAAATACTTACTAGTAGCTGTGGAGGGTCCAAGGCGTCCAACCATGTCTCATGCGAACACTCCCCTGCACATCCCTGCACATTTTTGCAACTACTACATGTGCATAAAAGGTGTAATCGGACCGAGGGCTACAAGTCTCTTTTGAATGATTGCTGCACTGCTATAGGCTCTGCATAAAGTAGGCATGGCAGCATTTAACAGACAAGCCAAGTATTGAATCTTCAATAACTCAAGACGGTGGTGATATGGAGCCATTTTCAATTTGAACCCCGCACAACAAAGAGTTCATATAAATATAATGTCCTTATCAAAATTGATTGGGACCCGGACCAAAACGATGGACTGATTTTTGCTCCTGTCTGCTACAAGTTCTCCACTGAAACGGTTCGGGATGGATTCTTCATGGACTGATTGCAGCAAGAAAATGAAGCAAGTCTGGTATCAAACAACTGAATGAAATATTCAAACATCTTATTTGATCAGGCATCTTTGCATCATTTTGCTCAACATCCTGGTCCTGCCCTCCAATCTGCATCAGCATTTCCTTTCACCGTCCTTTGCTGGTACTCTTTCCCAAAACAATTTTGGATTTGGATGATTGGCCATAGGGATACACAAGTGGAAGGGAAAGCCCGAAATTTTAAACAAGTTGCATACAAGTTGCACCTGCTCCATTATACATACATAAATTGTGTGTAAGCAGTCAAGCAGGGGTCGAGGGAAACAAACATAAAAAAACCCAACGTCAAGCTGAGCAATCAAGTGCGTGATGAAGCTTGTTCCACTGATGTCCTCAACAGTCTAGCTACCCGGCCTGCCAAACTAGCCAGGGATTAGATCACATTCAGTGAGCATTTCAGAAATGATCTATCTTTGGAAAGATCTTCACAGTACCGATGTGTTTTTGCGTGCTTTTTGACACATCGGCTCTGTGGAACCAAAGAAATCGAGGCAATCTGCCCTGAAAAGATATCTGCCGTAGCAAGGATGATAGGTGATATGATGGAGATATGATAGGTGATTTGATGGTGATATGATCCAGATGCATCCAGTTGCACTACTCGGAGGTGGCTGAAAGTCACTGACAATCAGAATCAAATCAACACACAGCAACATCATTCAACACCTGTGTTCACACCTTGCACCTGAGTCAACTTTGGGATTCCATACTATAACATACTATAACTACTGACATCGACCACTGATGCTTCGATGTACACCGACGCTTCCTTCATGCAGATCACACAACAGAGATCAACTCCCCACTGCTGGACGGCAGTATTCTCTCAAAGGTTCGAGGGCGAACCAGTGAAACCTGTGGAAATCTAAGACATCCGAACTTCATATATGGGATGGCCAGAAAAATTGCAGGTGCCCCCAATCTGATCGTCACAGTTTGGAACCGAGAGATTCCCATATGTGGGGGAACACAATTTTTGGACAGCCCTGGAAAAAAAAACAGTAAAAAGCAATGAGGGCGTTGCTAGGTAGGTGCAGGCAGCACTGCATATGCACAATATATGCATCAAATGTCTCCGGATACCTATTGCTAAGAAATTTCTCAAAGCGGAAAACACAAACATGTATATATACACAAATATAAACATGATCGATCAATCGATAAATGCAAAGGTGCAAATATACGTCCATGGCCCATGTGTCTGTGTGTATGTGTGCGTCTGTGGTTATGCCTGCGAGCGGCCCCGGTGAATACCACCGCAAATATGTTTATGTCAGTGCTCGGTGACTCCAAGGACCCAGCTCCTTCTATGCAGGCGGAACGCTCATCACTCCACATGCCAGATCCATACAGCTTCCGATCTTGGAGCACACCTACCACCAGCAAGCAAAGCAATACAGCCTCGCGAAAGCTGAGGCCGCAGAATTCCCCAAAGGATCCCATGGTGAGGAGGATAGTCCAGAGCGGTGCGACTATGAACAATAACAGCAATGCTAGCAAGAAGAAGCATAGCGTATATTAGAAACGAGACCCGCTTTGATGACATGTAGTGCTTCATATTCTCCCTGCATTTCATGGGGCGTGGCCAGGTTTGCCATTTAGCAGTTACAAACAAACGAAACACAATCTGCAGCAGCACCAGGGACAACAAATTGGCAGGACTTCCCACCAAACCTTTGGGATTAAAGGCACAGGCATTCAGTGGATCGAACCAGTTCTACCAAAATCAGCAGAGTCAGCTGTGCTGAAATTTGGGATCAAATGAATCAGTAACCTCAACATCTTGAATGGAATTCACATGAAAATGAATGATCAGATCAGAAAAATAAGTACCTGTTTGCTAAAAAAACAAGCCCCCAACCAAATACACAGGACCAGAAGACATCAGGCAGCAACCCGAGCACACAACACATTATTTCTGTATGACACTTATGACCAGGCTATGAATTTCTGCGAACGATCCCCAACGGTGCAACGGGAAACCATTGTAAAAGCACCATGAAACCCAACATGCAGCACCTGCAAATTACATCAAATTACATCCTTTTGGTGGAGAGGGACCTAGTAATCAGCCCTGCTGGATGGAGAAAGCAAATGCCTGCAAGAACGGCAGCCTCAGAATGCTGCCAAATCCTGTTGTACCCCTCAAATGAGCTGTCCTTTTCTCGTGGTCTCCTATTGGATTTCAGATTTGGAAGGCCTTTGGCACGTCCCGATTCCAGGTCTGCCCACTCTGTCCAGCAACAGTTCATTCATGGAAGTCATGATATGTGATGGAAAATCTATAGCTAGAGGCGGAAATCATATGCATTACGATTACCAACATAAATATGCATTATATGCATGCATCATCATGTACACAGGATGCCATCGGACCATCGCAATGATACTCATGATGCCAATGATATATATACCAACATCATCCAACATCCACAAAATTGCCGTTGCCAATGATGCTAAGGAAGAAGATCGTAGGCATAGGATGGGTCAGTGGGGTCAGCCTTTGCCAAGGTCGAGTGACGAGCAAAAGCCACAGAAGCAGCGCAGGTGGGCGGAGGAACCACCATCGATTCAGGAGGATCTCCTCCAGTTGGGCCCAGCTGGGGATGGCTGGGTCGCCCAACTCTCTGCTATTGGTGTCTTAGCACCCGGAGAAATGGTGTCATTGACACAGCTCAGGACAAAATGAGTTGACATGAGCGGACGATGTGAATTGAACACACCTGACTCGCAGTGCATGAAACACATTTTCCTCCTGTCACCTACTGAAAGGCACTTCCCAAGCCTCAGAAACCCATGGCACCCGATAGGCCTCTGCAAGCCGTTAGCAATATTCAGGATGCAGCCCACGTGCACCAGCACTTTCCATGAGTATGAGTCAAATGTGTTCCGGCACAGCCTTGAAAAATGTTTTCGCAAGTAATTACTTGCATGACTGGGCAATGAAATGCAACAACTCCTTTAAAATCCACACTAACATGAACGATGACCTGCCAGGCTTTACACTCTCATTCATCTGCACAAATCGAGTTTCAACGCTTTGTCTGCTAGCCCAGAAACAAGAATTCATGGACTGACATCGCCCTTGCAACTCACATTATGGGACATTGTTTCCACTGATATGGTTGCGATTGATTAATACGGTGTTGCCATGTTTTGCCTTCAATTTTGGCGCAAGAAAACTCTACAAAGTTTCTCGAATGAAGGTAGCAGCCGCGCAGCAGTGGTGTGGGGTTTATTGACAATACTTCATGTATCATCATGCCATATCATGCCAAATCAAAGCCTTTCCAGTCTTTTGTTTCAACATGCTTCAAACATCCCCAAGACTAGCCGACTGGCTTCATTATGGCCGATCGTAAAAAGTTCAAAGCCAGCACCTAGTTACCAACCGTTCGCCACCACCCGTATTTGCGGAGCTTCCCGTATTTGGGGAGCTTCCTCCAAGCCATCTTGCGACAGCACATTGACATTGGTACCTGGGCCGGATTGATCTGATGTATCCATGGGAAACATGCAGCCCGTTCCGCTAACAAGGTTTGCAAATTCGCCATCAACATGAAGTCCAGATTTTTACATCAAACAGGATGAAGTGGGAGTTGATTCACTTCTGGAAGTTCTTGACCCCAAAAGGTGGATGGATGCTTCCAGCATTGGAAACCACAAAATACCACAAATTTGCATGCTTTCGTACACATTTGGGCACTAGCGCTGGAGGTCGAAAGGTGGAAGTGCCAAATGGCCCGAAATTTCTGGTCGTGTTTGCTCAGTTTGGGATTCAAAGCTTGTGGGACCAAATCCCCATAATTCCCGTGTAAATTCATCAGAAATAATACAAGTATCCAAGTCTCCTGAACATCCCACAACCACTGCAAATAGCCTCTAGTCTCTGCAGCCGTCGATAGGGCGAAACAAAATTACTTTCAACATCTTTCAATCAATTTCCAAGTCAGAGGACAACAGTCGGCCTAAATTCTGCGAGCTTGGCTCTCTGTTTTCTCGGGCCGCCAGGGGAGAACAAAGGAAATTGCTGGGTGGCCAAGCTCAAAAACCTATTGATGGCTCATGAACTCAGGGCTTACCATGGCTGATGACCATTGATAGCTAATTTATTGAACATAGTTTGATTGTGCTATCCAAAGTTGGCTCCACTCCTGGGTGCTGTCAGGAAGTGATGCCGGCAGTCATTCCTCAAGTTGGCACAACCAGGATAGAGCCATAGGCATGGGATAGTCATCCAAGCCGTGACACCCCCTGCACCCTGTCACAAAGCAAGGGGCAGTCTAAAAGCAGATCGATGAAGGCGCTGAAGATCGAGAGGTGAGTGGTGGCACACCAAAGCCCAGTGGTGTTCACCTGAGCCAAAACCTACTGGAATGATGACGGTTGATTTATTGATGCATTGCAAAAGTCTGCATTGCTTCTCATGGCTGCTTCGTCACAACAGATGGGAAGGATCTACCAACAAAAATCCAACATTTTTAGCGTCTCTCTTAGATGCTCTCGGTGAATCAGCAGCTCTACCTTTGCACCTGGATATCTCATGGGATCTCCTGGGGTCACCGTGTTTCAAGCCAGGCATCTGAAGCACCGAAGAACTCCCGCAGCTCCTCCTGGGAAGCCAGTCGAATGCCTTCCTGGGACCACGTGTCTCCGTCCAAAAAGGCGCACAGCAACGAGGCGTTGGGCGTCACTGCGTCCGACAGCCGGACGTAGATCGGAGTGGCCACGGTGACCTTCACGGAGGTGAAGTCTCCTGCAGGGCGCGATCATCGGACGTGGGCAAGACCAAGTCATGTGCCCCGTCCTGGCTTACCGTAATGGAAAGGGTGAGGGGTATGGCTGGCCGCTGGCCGTGGGAAGGTAAGCGTTCATAGTTCATAGTGGCTAAGAAGGGTTATTTTTGGTCGCGGAAAGTGTCCATTCTTGGAAAATCTTGGATTGTGGTTTGTTTCTGTTTGCACGGGATTTTTGTCGGTTTGTCTCCGTGACCGGTTCTCTGATAAATCATCGGCTATGTGTCAACGTAGGTTTCCCACAAATAGCTGGTGATTTCGCATCAAATACGAGGGGCTTATGAACAGCTGCAGCTCACGTTGATTGATAATTCACTGTAGCTTGGCCTATGGTTGAGCTATTTTGGGATCTCTGTGAGAACAAGAATCCCTCACATGCCAAATGTGCAAACTCATTCTGCTGTGTGAGGCCGCGATTAGTCATTATTTAATAATGAGGATGACCAGCGACTAACAATAGCTAGGGATGGCTGATCATTCGAATCACTGCTGCTGGTGTTTACAGCCAAATTCCGTGCATAAAACTGATCAAATGCCAAATCATCAGTAGATTGGCAGGTCTTGTAGCAAGTTGAGCTTTTTGACGTCATCCGGATGCTGATTACACACATCAAATCGTGCGAATCCAACACCGAACCCAAGGATATCGACATCCACCAGCGATCCCAGGTGTCCAAGGACAAACGCACCAAGGCCAAGGACTCCTATGTTGACCAAGGAGATGTCCACAGCATCCACCACAGACGCCAGGGTTTGCCCTTCAGCATTTGTGCTGGTAATCCCTGTGCCCAGGGAATTCTCTTGGGAGCCTCCGCGCTGATTCGAGGTCAGTTTCCATGTCACCATGGGAGCCCCGGTCACCAGCTTAACATGGAGAAATTCGACTGAGCACAAGCTCATCCTTTCTGTGATATGGGCATCCATCTGTGCTTTTTGTGGTGATTTGCCCTGAGAATATGGATGCAGCAAGAGCTGGATCGATTCTTGCGGATTGTTTCTACTCAGTATAATTCCTTCACATAAAAATAGCTGGGTCATGATGATCCGGAACAATCCAACAAGATCTCAGAAGCACCTGCAAAGAAGCAACCAAAAAGTTGGGCTACCTACCCACACAATTGAACTTTTGGCGCCTTGATATTTGCGATTGATCTACAGAGACTGACCATCACATGGCCCACCAATGTGTGGTAAATACGTCCGAGACCCCTGGCAGGGGCGGCTGTGTAAATAATTGCAATGGTCTGGGAAACCCCTTCCCTTGCCTGCCAAAGCAGGAAGTTGCTCATAGCTACCGCTAGCTTTTCCACACCCTGAAGGACTTGTTTTTTGCGGCATGTGGCACCTATTTCACACCCACCCACATGGCGGTTGCCTGCAGAAGTTGTTGACAGGAACCAAACGGGAATGATGTGAACAGCAACCAGCAGACTTTGATGGAAGAGAAGCGCTGACAATAAGCAGCTTTGATTATCACAGATTGCACTTGATGGACAGTGCCCAATTACCAACTACTTACTAGTTGCCCCATAACAAGCTGTTGATTCACCGTTAGATATGCGGAGCTTTGCGGAGAGCTGGATCTGATTCAGCTGGCAGCCCTGATCATCAACCATATTGGCCTTCCAGATCTCCCATCACAAACTGAACCTGCCAGAGGTATTTCCAGCTGGTGGGTCAACCATGGGATAGGCCTAGACAGCAGCGACTGACAGTGGCTCCCCAGTTGTGAGCCTGTAGGTTTTGAAGGGGAGGCCGGGGGAGGTGTTGAACAAAATACTCTTGGGGGAAGCACAACCAAGCACGAAGGCAGAAAGCGTGGCATTCCACCCCACGGTCTCTACATTGACACTCCCACCAGCAGAAAATCCCTTCCAACCCAGAGCAACCTCCGTTGAAGGTGGTCATCACCAGGGCGGCGTTGGGTGCAAGCTGCATGGCCTGACAGTGCAACCTATGAAATCACATATCATATGGATGTTACAGACTAGCATTACTTTACTTAGAATATAGATATTCCATCATATACCATGGTTCATGACTGGTCAGCAGCATCGGTCCTATCATCGCACGATGGGTTTGGGGTGTCCCAGCTGTGCCCTAGGGCTTCAAACAACCATCACGACCTGTTTCTTATATCGCTGTTGGTTACATGAAGCCTTAAGATCACCTCGCCAAAGAGGATTATTTTCAAACCTTGCGGCAGAAAGTAGGAAGTTTCGCACTGCAGCTCTGCCGCCATTGACGAAGTAACCAGAGAAACAGTAGCAACGCTACAAAGAGACATGCAAATGGGGAGGCAAGTAGCTGGTTAACTAGATAGCTGTCCAGCTGGGTGGCCCAGCTGAATGACATGGAATGACTTGATTTTTTTACTAATTAGATTCAGGTCAGAGTTGGATGAGATAAGCTCAGATATCTTCCAAGTCTAAATTTGAAATGCGACACTTGCAATTTGAAAAATTAGATGGACGCAAATGGAGACAGGTTGGAAAAATATTCAAAACAAGTGTGGGGGCCAAAGGGTGCACATCTCACCTCTTTTCCATCAAATGTGGCGAACACTTTTTTTGAGAGATTGATGAGGAAGTCAGGGAGCGACAGGAGCGCATAGGAGCTAAATACTCTGGGCTCTTCACCCTCCGGCACCTCGGCAGACAAAATGGCTGCCGCAGGGCTCTCCTGAAGGA